>NJDD01006831.1:4781-23485 GCA_002245505.1 Calephelis nemesis | reverse complement strand
TAGAATTGCAACTTGGGTATACAAAATTTTGTTGTTTTATTTGTGAATGGGACAGTAGAGATAAGAAGAACCATAACGTTAAGAAAATAAAGCCCGAAAAACAAGGAGTAATAAATGTTAATCATGCTCCAACCTAAAGATATATTTATGCCACCTCTCCATATTAAACTTGGACTGATGAAAAACTTTGTGAAAGCGATGGATGAAACTGGCTCTGGAATTCTATACCTAATAAAGGAAAAAACTAAAATCAGTGACCCCAAGATTAAAGAGGGTATTTTTGTAGGTCCTCAAATCAGGATAGCCATAAAATGTGGTATATTCCAAGAACAACTCAATGATCTAAAAAAACCAGCTTGAAAATCACTTATAAAAATCACTGGAAACTTTCTTAAAAATCACCGATCAAATGACCATAAAACTATTGTCGAGAAACTTTTAGAGAATTATGAAGCATTAACCTGCAACATGTCTTTAAAAATACATTTTTTGCATTCACGTTTAGACTTTTTCCCCCAAATTTGGGTGCCGCTAGTGATAAAAACGGGGAACGATTCCACCAAGACATTTTTGCACTAGAAAAACGATACTAGGGTAAATGGAGTCTTGACTATACTGGCAGATTATTTTTGGGGATTACAGAGGAACGTTTCTGATGCAAAATACAGGAGAAAATCATGAAAAAACTTCTAATATTAATATTATAACATTGATAGTAATTTAATTTTTATTAAAATTATTTGTAATAAAAAAAATCATATTACAACAAAACTATTCGTATCCAAAGTTTACAACTACTAATTCTGCTCAATTTGATCTTATTTCAACCAGAATCAGCCACAATTTTTCTTGTTACGTTTAAAAAATGTTTTTTAAATGTATGTTAAAATTTTGAACAGCGCCTCTGTTGTCAAGTAAGAGAAACTCTTTTCAGACCATGGCCCTTACTATGAGTTTTAGTTTACTATACTCGCTACCGTCACTGTAAATTATTTCGAAAACTTCGAACAGCGCCTCTATTAGTAACTAAGAGAAACATATTTTTAAACCAAAAGTGTCATAGATTTCGACACATAACTTACCGAACGTAATCTATACCAACTCATGTTAAAGGCTCTTTATATTAACTTGAAGTCGGACTGTTTAGGAAATTTCCTTTGACATATCCTTAGTAAGTTTAGATATTCGTTCCAAGTTCAGACATACATACATATCTTCACGCCAAATCTCTTACGGGGTAGGCAGAGAGTATCGAGTGCCAGACCTCACAATCCTGACAAACCTGTCTAGCTTCCTTCACATTCATTACCATTTTCATACAAACACGCCGGTTTCGGAGACTCTGGACACCACTCTCGGATAATATCCGATTGATCTGATCGTGTAATATCAACCTTGGTCTCTCCGGGTACCTACATCCATTTACATTCTGTTTTGTCAATCTTTCATCTGTCATTATTTCCACATGACCGAACCAGCGGAGCATGTCCTTTCACATTTTAATACCAACACTTTCTTTCAATCCCACTCTTTCTCGGATCTTACTGTTACGAATGCGGTCGGCGAGCGTTACACCGCAGATTTTCTGTAGTGCTCTCATTTCGACCGCATTTATGCCATTTCAATGTACTTCTGACATACCCAACTTTCGCTTCCATACAATAATGTTGCAAGCTGCAATACAAAATTAACGATTTTTTTTTATTTGCAGGTAACCGTCACATGAAATCAGAAAAAGAAGTTCAGGAGACGTCTCGTGAGTTTTTACGGTATAAAAAAAATAGGAACAAAACGTCGGTGTACTATTAATGGGTAATGGGTAAACGTTGATTGTCTTTCGCCTATTTCACCTTATTCTTTGTCCTGCGTGGGTTTCATTCTTTCTAATGGCTTTACTTTCTCATCGTCTTTTGTGTTTCTGATGTAATATTATACATAATGATTTATTATCTGAGCTCTTTGTTACTCACTGTAACATATCTCGACGTTTAAGAGGTCTTCTTAATTGTCCTATTGTTTTATTTATATGACTTTTTACGCAATATACAGCCAGTTGGCTAACAGATTGTTTACGAAAATTATCAGTTCAGTCGTTCCCTATTTTAAACAGACTCAATAACAAACAACACAAACATACATAAAAAAGACGTGTGACACTCGGAGACTGCCGCAGTAAAGCTATTGCATAAGCAGGCATTAGTCACCAGATTGCGGGGCGAAGAGGGGGATTATGCATGCGCAGTAACACCCATACAACCAATGCCACCTAGAGGCGAGTTGCTGAAGTCTGAACTAGAGACAAGCGAGATCAAAAAGTCATTAAAAGTTCTGCTATTCATTGATAGATGGCAAAACTAAAAAGTATCACCGCTGTGCCGGTCGAAGTGGGGGTGTTAGCTTATTTGTGTTTCGGAATTTCCGCATTCGGTCTCCATGCTCAAGGTCCGCGATAGAAGATATGCAGGAGCTTAAAAACACAGTCAAAATGAAGTTCGAGGTGAGGTTGAGGTATTGTACATGTTTATTACACTAATAGCTTTATAAAAAACCGATTTTGATGGTTCGTTTTTAGAAAGATAGATCCTGATTCGTAAGGTCCCATTTTAATTTTATCTTGATCCAACCAGTGGTGTTGTGTTGTGGTGTGTGTGGTTAACCAGTGCGTGTTACCAGTGATGACCTACGGCACCGAGACGTGGTCTCTTACTGTGGGCCTGATAAACAAGCTCAAAGTTGCACAGCGAGCTATGGAGCGGGCTATGCTCGGGGTTTCCCTGCGAGATCGATTCAGAAATGAAGAGATCCGCAGGCGAACGAAAGTCACCGACATAGCCAGCCAGGTTAGCAAGCTGAAGTGGCAGTGGGCGGGGCACATAGCGCGGAGAACTGATGGCCGTTGGGACAGAAAAGTTCTCGAGTGGAGACCACGTACCGGTAAGCGAAGCATAGGACGGCCACCCACGAGATGGACAGACGACCTTATGAGGGTCGCGGGGTCTCGCTGGATGCAGGCCGCTTCCATCCGGTCGAAGTGGAAGTCAAAGGGGGAGGCCTATGTTCAACAGTGGACGTCCTATGGCTGAAATGATGATGATGATGATGATGATGAACCAGTGGTTAATGAGTTACTTAATAACGCATAAATTTCGGTTTATGTTAACGACGTATATTAAGTATTAATCAAATCTAATAGGAGGATGTTGATGAAATTTATGTGGGAATCATTAATTATATATGGAAAAAATAAATAGCGAACTTACTTAATGAAGTAGTTGGATTCGGTTTTTTTAGTTTTTTTGCGCTAAAATTATTTTTGTCTACTTCCATACTTAAAAAAGTTTTTGTTTTAAATAAAAGCACTTCCATTGCATTACTTTAATGTATTCCACTGACGGCCCAAGCTTCCTAACAAGCCCGCTAAGTTTCTTTCGCCGGATCTTCTTACTGGGCGGCTGTGTNNTAGGAGGTAGATTATTTGATGGATAAGATGGGTGAAGCCTGGTTCAATAACCGTCATCCGTTAGTTTAAGCATTAGTAGTTTGCCTGAATGTGACGAAGTGTTGCTCATAGTAACACAAAAATGCTTCGAGTTAATAATTAACAACGAACGACCGTAGTTGGATTATTTACTATTCGCACAAAAAGCTACCGTTCATAAGCAACACGACCTGTTTCATATATACATATAGGAACGGGGTATTGGTATGAAAATGAAAAATATTTTTATTGATTTAAAATGTTGTTACAATTACATTGTCGCAAGAGCCCCTGTACTAGGTAAGAACCTGTGTTACTGGGTACTCCGCTCCAAGGTACAATTCTATTCAATAATAATTAACATTTTAGAGTAGAGAGTATCTTCACGCCCATATCCCCGAAGGGGTAGGCAGAGGCACAACCAGGGCACCCACGACTAGCCGAAGAAACTAAGTCCCACAATGTGATAGGTGGCAAGCCTATCGCCAACCGGGCACATTTCCAATCCGACCAACATTTTTGTTACATTAGAAAATTGGAAAAATCCAATTTTCTTTTTGTTGGCCGACCCGGGATTCGAACCCGAGACCTCATGCAGTCAGGTTCAACACCCGGACCGCTAGACCACTGAGGCGATTAACATTTTAAAACTTAAAAAAATAGATACAAATTATTAAAATGATTAAATAATATTCATAACATAACATTCATAAATTATATTCAACTTAATAATAAAATATATACCTGTTGAAAGTATACCTGTTAAAATACCAATTTTCCATTCTATTCTGAGATTGAGCTAATACTGAAATTTGCTTCATAAAGCTTTGATAGTACAAAGCGGTGATTGGAATCCGATAAATCCCTTTTCCATCGGATGAACAATCCATCTAGCCTGATTATACGCTATCATTTAAAGTCTTTCTAGACCAGTGGTGGGCAAATTACGGCCCGCGGGCCGCATCCGGCCCGTGAGTGGTTTTAATCCGGCCCGCCGGGGTTTTCTTAGAAAAAATATGAACCTTAAAAAAATTAATGGTCGAAATGTTAAAAGACTATTGAAATTTGAACAATTAAGATACTGAATCGATACTTCAAACATATATATTGCGTATTTCATCATATTATGTTAAGACTTCACAAATAGATTTTATTTTAATAAAGGATTGCAAAATAAAGAAAAATTGACTAACGTTATCCTTATACAACGTTTTATACCTAATCGTATTTTTTACTGCTATTTTAAGATGTTTTAATAAACCGACCCGCCTCAAGATTAATTATAATTTACTGGCCCGCCACTAGATTTTTTTAACTTACCGGCCCGCGGTCAAAAGAATTTGCCCACCCCTGTTCTAGACTAATGTACCTGAACACGCCTTCCAACTAAAATAAACATGTAGGAAACTTTATTTTTGACATGGGAAGGCAAACAAACAATCGCACTCCCTGATGGTAAGTAATTCACACCAATGATGCATTGCAAACATGAAGCCGGGATGTTAACCTCCTCCGAACCAGATCACTTCAACGGCAAGCGCTGACGTTATGGCGACCGGAATAGGTAAGGTGATGGTACCGATCCTGGCGAGTAGCTGCGAAACTGCCACTTAGTAAGATTGCATGGTGTTAGTGACGGTAAGCCTATGCTCATTTTTTGCTGGCTGCGCAGGAAGGCAATTGGTCTACTCTGCAAAGGAGCTTGGACCAACCCCTGCAACTTAATTTCCATCTTCTGATTAGGTATTATTTAGTTTGTAAATATGATCCAGACGGACGCAAAAAGTTTACAACCCAACAAAACCCTTATTGCTGTTTCCTAAAAATCGACAAATGAATTTTCAAAGAAACTCATTTGTCGATTTTTAGCAAATAGACGAAACTAATAAAATATTTTATGCACTATGTTCTTCTAGTAAATAATAGTAGTGTATAGGAATTACAAACGCTGTGCTTATTAATATACGTCTTTAAAACAAAAAGTGGAATATGACTATCGGACTTTTAGTACCGCAACCCATTCATCCAACAGGCACGTTTGTTTTCAGCAGTAGTATTATATACAATGTAAACTCTTGTAAATCCTCGCGCTAATGCATCTTGTAGACGTTTTTGGCAATATCTTGTGAATGAATCCCCGTGTTGGTCCGGGCTCCTTTTCAGAAAAGACCATCTGCCTTCCTGTGCCAGGCAGCTCGTAAAAAGCGAGCATAGGCTCACCGTCACCAACACCGTGACATCTTACTAGGTGGTAGAGTTTCGCAGCGACTCACCCGGATTGGTACCACCGCCTTACNNNACGTAAATTGTTGTTGACGTGTTCCGGTTGGAGGGTAAGGTAGCCGGTAAACTTACTTTTGCTCGAGACCTAACATCCCGGCCTCAGGTTGGCAACGCATCATTACCACCGTTAGTGTCTCTAGGCGGTGTGAATTTCTTACCATCAGGAAATCCGTCTACTTCTTTGCCTTCCAAGATTATAAAAAAAATTACTGTTCTCAATTCAAGTTTTCATGAAAAAGCATTCTTATAACTAATTTCAGAATAAGCTTCACAGAGCTTTATGGTCGAAAGCTATGATTCTGTGTCCAATAAATCTCTTTCCACCGGGTGCACGACCCGTCTAACCCAATTACGCGCCTTCATCCACTTAGCTTTCTAACAGCAGACGAGGGAGGAGCGAATTCAATAATAGATTTTATGCATTATTTCGACTTTTTTTCATTACAGTTCTTTACTTTTAGGTAAGATGTTTTTTCATTACAGTTCTTTACTTTTAGGTAAGGTAAGTTGTCTGGCGTCTACCCTCAGTCAAAAAAATCTTATTGCAACTAACAGGTTAGAAGCAATGATGCATACATGCGAACATATTTTCACGCCTAGTCACTTGTGTGGTAGGTAGAGAGTACTGTGGGCACTGTCAGGGCTCCTGTCGACCTCGTTGGTTCGCCCTCCTTTAAAGAATAGACTATCTGCCTTCCAGCCTGGCAGCTCGTAAAATACAAGCATAGGCTTATTGTCACTAACACCGTGACATCTGACTAGGTGGTAGAATTTCGCAGCGATTCGCCTGGCTTGGTACTAGCGCCTTACCTATTCCTATCGTCATAAAGTCAGTGCTTGCCATTAACGTGTTCCGGTTCGGTGGAAAAGGTAGCCGGTAAACTTACTTTTGCTCGAGATCTAACAACCCGGCTTCAGGTTGGCAACGCACCATTACCAACTTTGGTGTCTCTAAGCGGCGTGAATTTCTTACCACCAGAAAATCTGTGTGCTTGTTTGCCTTCCAATAACATAAAAAAAACATCAACTTCAGTTTTCTCCTACCTTAGTTCATGTTTATTAATAAGACAGATTAGGTTTTCCCCGTGTTGGTCCGGGCTCCTTTGTAGAATAAACCATCTGCCTTCCTGTGCCAGGCAGCTTGTAAAAGGCGAGCATAGACTCACCGTCACTAACACCGTGTCATCTGACTAGGTGGTAGAGTTTAGCAGCGACTTGACCGGATTGGTACTACCGCCTTACCTATATACCTGCCGCCATAACGTCACGACGTGTTCCGGTTCGGAGGGTAAGGTAGCCGGTAAACCTACTTTCGCTCGAGGCCTAACATCCCGGCCTAAGGTTGGCAACGCACCATTACCACCTTTGGTTTCTCTAGGCGACGTAAATTTTTTAACATCAGGAAATCCGTCCGCCTGTTTGCCTTGCAATATAATAAAAAAAAGGTATAAAAGATTGTAGAAGCAAATATTCTTATGGAATACAAATTGCTACGCGTGCTATTCGAGACAACTTATAAAGGACCATAAAAATTCTATTGCGCAGTCTCTGACCTAATTACTTGGCGTAGTAAAGAGATCAGTAAAATCTGGATTGCTCTGTTATTCTACTGATAAGTACCCATAACGTTCTCTTCAGGTTTATTATTGGATTCATTTCTATTCATTCATTCATACTGTGACGTCATATACCACATCAACATAATCTAGCTTCATTCGTATTTTTCCAGTTATTAACTCTGTGCCTGTGGCTGAAAAAACGCAAATTTTTTTCAGTTTCCACAATTGATTTATTGTTGAACACAGTTGATTTTTGAAATTTTACATTTCAAGGGCTCCTCTCATTTAAATGAGTAAGTATGTAAAACTAAGTATCTCACGTCCATATCCCTGAGGATTAGGCAGACGCACAACCAGGACACTTACGACTAGCCGAAGACACTAAGCCCCACCACGTGCTAGGTGGCAAGCCTATAGCCAACCGGTCACATATCCAATCCCGGAGAACGTTAAAATTGTAAGAAAATTTAATATACTCATTTCCTAGTTTTTTACTTGCCCAATCCGAGATCGAACCCGGGACCTCAAGAAGTCAAGTGTGACTTCGGGCCTCTAGACCACAGAGGCTCATTTACATCATGCTGCTTAAAATCATTCTGTTTTTTTAACCGTGTTAATAGATTGTTGGAAAAGACTACACACTCCCCAGCTAAGCAACAGAGACGGCCATAGAGGTGAAATGGATCGTTAGCAACAAACCACTAGTGGTAGAGTGCCGGGTAAAAATTTACCGCTTTTCTTATTCCGATCTCTCTCATTATAGTTTCATCATCATGTTATGGAGGGTAGGGTAGCTGGTAGACTATTAGATCTTACATTTATTCTGTCTATTTGCTAGGTTTCATCAGCTATCATCAGGAGAGCCGTGTCTGTTCGATACCTTATCACATAAAAAGTAGGAAAACCTAATGTTGAACAACTCGTAATAATTCAATGTATATGAATTCTAAATAAGGGATATGATTATAACTAAGCGAATGAAGCATCAGCAAACAGTTTGCTAGAAATAATGAAGCAAACCTCCCAGCGAATTAATGTTATGTCCAATGAACCCTTAGAGCTTCCCAAGCTGGCTTCGAGCGCCGCACCGACGCCATTGATGTCTCTGGAGCTTCAGATTGATTGAAGTTTACCGTTTCTCAGAGATCATACAATATTTATGCTTTGTTTCTTCCATCCAGTTACTGTTGCGGTGTTTGTAGAGTCGAGTTATTTATTAAATTGATTGTTTCATCTACTTCAAAATAGAAGTCAGTTTTAAATTTTTATTTTGAAGTATCTGTTATCCCTAAATGACGTCATTTGTGAACTTTCTAAAATTATTCGTTTGAAGGAGTATCTTCCAGTTTTGCTTTTTTCGTGATGAAAAAAAGTTCTTCACGGCCATAGTAAGGTAGGCGGATGTATAATAAAGGCACGACGAGCCGAAGACACTAATATCCACAATGTGATGGGTGGCAAGCTTTTCGCCAAAGTATGCAAATTATATATTATTATTATAGGAAGGCAAACAAGCAGCGGATTTCCTGATGGTAAGAAATTCACGCCGCCTAGAGACACCAAAGGTGGTAATGGTGCGTTGCCAACCTGAGGTCAGGATGTTAGGCCTCGAGCGAAAGTAAGTTTACCGGCTACCTTACCCTCCGAACCGGAACACGTCATGACGTTATAGCGGCAGGAATAGGTAAGGAGGTGGTACCAATCCGGGCGAGTCGCTGCCAAACTCTACCACCTAGTCAGATGTCACGGTGTTAGTGATGATAAGCCTATGCTCGCCTTTTACGAGCTGCCTGGCAAGAAAGGCAGATGGTCTAATCTGCAAAGGAGCCCGGACCAACACGGGGGATATGTGCTTAAATAGATACCGGAATAAATAAATTAACACCCAGACCCGACAATGCAGACATTTAAATGTTCATCACACAAATGGCAGACATTTGTCCCGTCCGTTCCCGTCGGGAATCGAACCCCAGTCTGGCTGTTGATCGGTGTAGTTAGGCGTGTACGCTAGCCACTCGACCAACGAGGCGGTCAGAATAAATGATACTTTTATCTGTTGTTAGTTTAAGTTACATAGAAAACTTTCGAAGGGCACTTCATTTATTTGTTAAGCTAGAATTAGAATGGTAAAAGCTTTCGTTATCCTTTGCTCGTTTGTTACTTTGGAGAAAGTAATAGAGATATTTTGATGAACATTAGATTTAAGATCAGACGTTGTAAGATTTTATCTTGACAATAGAAACGCAGTCGCAATGGAATGGGAACGTGCTATTAGGTAACCGTTTGGTGTCATAGGGACGATTATTGACGTTTTAATGTGGGTTTTTTGAATAATGATTTTTTTTGGTTCAATTATATTTCTAAAAAAAAAAGAATAAGTTATATTTCTTGACCGTGCCTTCTTCTATTATATTTTTTGGTGTGAGAGGTTAGCGAAGAAGCACGTGCCTCTCCTAGTGGTACCTTTTTTTCAACGTATTGAAAATCCTCACGAATACCTGCTGCTTTGGGAGGAGTGCAGCAGTTTATGCCGGACTCGAACAAATTAAAACCATACTATGACCTTCACGCCGCCCGGCTAGGAGCGAAATAGGATGGCTTTGGGATTCACCATCTCGCTCTGCTGATGGTAACCCTACTCTCCGGGGTGAAACATGACAGTCATTTTGGCGACAAGAATAATTAAGGCCTATATGTCCTACCCGGGCAAGTTGCTGCACAGCCTGATCTTTATTTTAACCGGTGCTCGCCTCTTACGAGTTCCTGGCAAAGAAGACTATTCTACTTAGCGGAGTCACACAAACAAGGGTGAAATTTAATTGGTCAAAACATTCAGATAAAATCAAGGGTTAAACCGTCCCCTTGCCTGAAAATAATTAATAAGTTGATATTTTCACGGACTGTTAATTCCAGCAAGCTGTGGAAAGGATAAGTGATTTAAGAGAAACGCTAAATTATTATTTTCTTTTTTTGTTGGATTGAATGTCTTTGGCTATTCTATGACTACATAGGTGCTCTTCGACTTCACTCTGCCGTTTCTAAATATGTATGATTATATTGTGAACCCATAGCAAAAGAAAAATAATGTATGATATATTTTTCATACGCCTGCCTCAAATTAAATTTCAATTTGATGTTTGTACAATTTTTTTTTAATAATACTAGGTGGTAGAGTTTCGCAGCGACTCTCCCGGATTGGTACCACCGCCTTACCTATTCCTGCCGCCATAACGTCATGACGTGTTCCGGTCCGGAGGGTAAGGTAGCCGATAAACTTACTTTTGCTCGAGGCCTAACATCCTGACCTCAGGTTGGCAACGCACCCTTACCATCTTTGGTGGCTCTAGGCGGCGTGAATTTCTTACCACCAGGAAATCCGTCTGCTTGTTTTCCTTCCTATAACATAAAAAAATATCTTTATTAATACGATACCTAGTTAAAGTTGTAAGAAAATAATATTGTTACATTTTTTCAGGCGCCTGCCTTAAATTGTACAGCAACGGCACATGACAGAATGTTGTTCAATAATATAATACAGGCTCATAAATAATATTCAATCTTTCACATAATAATTATGTTGTGGGTATTAGGGATAAGTGTAAAGTATGTTGTAGCATTAGAAATAGGTAAATGGTATCTTAGCCTTGGTAAGACACGGCACTATTAACGTCGTTGGTTTCAGCTACGAGATGTTACAGACTAAAAAAAGCGGCCAAGTGCGAGTCGGACTCGCCCATGAAGGGTTCCGTAGCAACAAGCCACATAATATAAAAGTTCTTGAAGTTCATCTACTAGAGCAGCGGCTTTCGATTTATGACTGTTAAAAAACTGCTTATTACATCACGTTTAAACCAATTTACAGTGGAAGGTAACATGATAATATTGTACTCCATATTTTCTTAGTTCTATGATTGTCTTATTTTAGAAGTTACATTTACCACTTTGGAAGAGCTTTCATAAATCTTTTTTTTTTGGATACTTGGATATTCATAAATACTCTATACGTATGGATTTAAAAGTTAAAATTGAGTTTCACTTCTAGGTAAGGGGGTTCCATGGGGAAAATTTAGCTTTTTTTCTATTTTTGTGAGAAAATTTTAATGCGGTTTACAGAATACATCGAAATCTAATCACCAAGTTTCAACTGTATAGGTCTTACAGTTTCGAAAAAAAAGTAGCTACAGTCACGGACAGACAGACAGATACGATAAATCTTTTAGGGTTCCGTTTTAAGGCTACGGAATCTTAAAACGGAGAAGGTTTCAATCACAGCTTTGTGCTTTTCTATGTTTGTTACCCGATAAATCGGTTAATATAATTCGAAGTTGGGTGGCTGTTGGTTGCTGAATTGCTATAAAAATGCGACTAGTGCAAGTTTGTGCAACGCATATGAAAAAAAAAAGTATCTTCACGTCCTTATCCCCGAAGAGGTAGGTAGAGGTACAACCAGGGCACCCAAGATTAGCCGAAGATACTAAGTCCCACAATGTGATAGGTGACAAGCCTATCGCCAACCGGGCACGTTTTCAATCCCGACCAACATTTTTTTTTATTAAAAATTGGAAAAATCCAATCTTCTTTTTGTTGGCCGTCCCGGGATTCGAACCCGAGACCTCATGCAGTCAAGTCCAACACCCGGACCGCTCGACCACAGAGGCGATTGCAACGCATATGTTTTTATGTAGAGTCAGCGCATTAAATATCTCGCCCCCTTAACAATACTTTCAAAGTACTTTAAGAATGTCAGATATTTCGTTAGCTTACTGTACTTTAACATACCTTCCCCCTCCTAATCCAAACGCAAATTCGCAAGACATCACTCTTGACTCTACACCGTCGCTGCCGGTCTCCGCGACGAAGATCTCCCTTGCGCCCAGCGCCTAACGCCGAACGACAAGCCGCCACTACTCCTCCACCAAGTCCACCCACGAGTAACGCAGTACCAAGTCGAGGTATGGTCTCCCGGGAGACAGCCCTTGTTGCTGGCGTTGTAGGGAACAGTCCAATCCATTTTAATAATGATGTCTCTGGCTGAGCGCTCTGCTCGGCCCAAAATAGTCAGGTGAAGTTGCAAAAACCTCGCGGCTAGCAACTTAAATATTAGCCATTTCGAAAAAAAGACACCTTGATGAAGTGTTACTGGAATCGCAGTCAGAGTTTTGCAGGTTTCAAAGCCCTGATGATGCTGTAAACAGTGAAACCGGTTGGCTAGAAAGTAACAGAAAGTGTTAAATAAAGTATACAGTGGATAAGTACAAGTGTTAACTCCAAACAACGTGTTTTTGCAGTTTCATTGCGCTTCATTTATCTTACCATCATATCCGTCTGAAACAATGTAATTTTAAAACGTCATTTGTCATTGGATATCACCATATCCAATACTCATGGGATGTAAGAGTATACCGATGGATGTAACACGAGAATGCACGGCGTGTAGTGGCCCGTGTCCGAATGTAGTGTAAATGTTGCAATACCTGGATTACTTTTTATAATATACAGGCAAATGAGCTAGTGCCCTACATTATAGGAAATAATCAACACTTCCCACGGATGGATGTAGCCAAGCCAACGCCTGGTTTATGAACTTATTTTTATCTCTTAAAATAGGGACTTTTCGGAATCACTGTGATGTGTGTTGCTGCAAATGTTTACGGGATATTTCTGTGTATAATTTGTTTTAATTAATTATATTCTTTCTTTCTTATTTCATCGTATATGTAGTTTATGTAGTTTAACAGCATAAAAAAAACTCAAGATTTAATTTTGCTTTGGGAGAGTCTTGGATCATTTCTTGTACCTTAATGTTAGCCATTTTGTGAAATGCTGTTCTTTTATTATTTGATAGTAGCGTTTTATAAAAAGGCCTTCTATTTTTTTACGCTCTAGTCTATAACACGGCTTAGTCTCTATCTTAAAACCTTTAGAAAATATTATATTAATAATAATATAATATTTGGTATATTTTATTGAATAGGCGTTACTTTGCGGATATTGCTCACGCGTAATTAGCAAAATAAAGGCTTATTTCACATCTATTGTCTAACTTGGACTATTAATATAGTAATGAAATATGACTGAGATTTCAAGTTAGACTCGTTATAATACTAAGCTATATAGAACCTAGTATTTTCAAAGTCTCTCTAGGAGTATCAGCTAAGGAAATACGTTCTTGGACAGAAAAAGGAATTCTAAAATTGCAACTCTAAACTGCATTTAAGAATAGCTCTAAAATTGCAGCTAAGTCGACGATATCCGGGAAACGAGATATGCAGTTATGTTTCTAGTTCCAGACATCAAGTTCACACACTAACATCCTCATTGGCGCCATACATGTGTCTAGGGTTAGGCAGGCGTAAAAAAAATAGTTACAGTAGTGCACTATTTTTCTAAGTACTTACTGAAAATGTTTTAGTTTGGCGAAGTAACACACATTAGGCAATTCAAACGTCATAGTCTTGTTTCTATTGAGCCAATTTTTTTGCAAAATGCGGGAAGAACTTTTTGGATAATGTAGCTTAAATAAGTACATTTTGAAAGCGGTCCAGGAGTGTGTACCTAATCACTACGTACTATAAAACAAAGTCGCTTCCTCTTTCCCTATGTCCCTTTGTATGCTTTGGATTTTGATGCGGTTTTTGAAGTGAAACCATCTAGTCAGATTTCGCGGTGTTAGTGACGGTAAGCCTATGCACGCTTTTTCCGAGCTGACTGCCAGGAAGGCTGATGGTCTATTCTGCAAATGAGAGCCTGGACCAACTCGGATAATTCGTGTATATTTTTAACAACACCAATATATTATAATTTATAGAAATATTTCTTTAATCTAATAGTATTGTGTTGACGTTTGCTGAGCATCTGAAGTTTAACACGTGAGGTTTCGGGTTCTATTCCGCTATCGGGCAACTCAAAACATGTTTTTAAATTTTCCTAAAAAAATCTTGTCTGGATTGGACAAGTGCCCGGTTGCCGATTGGGTTGTACCCTATCAGATTGTAGGACCACAGTAACTTCCTTGTGGTAGACCAGTCGCTCTGGTACTTCTGCCTTCCTATTCGGAAATAGAGGCATGAAGATATTTAGATACTTTTAATAAGCAACTACACATTTATTAAACAAGGTAGTATTACGTCATAAAATATCTAAATACGCCTACCGTGATAGGTAATACGGAATCCTATGCAGACCATGGCCCACGCACTTGACCGACCTTTGCAATTGACTAATTGCTGCCTTGAACTGTGGTCATAAGAATTGTACAGATTCAGTACTTATGGTTTTTGATTGAGATGCTACCTTGAATATACGGGAGTGTAATAATCAAGTTTTTTTTTTAAATAAGGAAACCTTTTAAAGGTATTCTCTTTGGATTTATATTATTAAAAAATACCTTCACACCCGTATCTCCGAGGAAGTAGGCAGAGTTACAACCAGGACACCCTCGAATGTCCGAAGGCATTAAGTCGTCCAATGTGATCGGTGGCAAGCCTATCGTCAACTAGGCACACAAACAATCCCGAGTACAGTTATTTTTTTCTTAGAAAATTGAAAAAACTAATTTTCTTTTTGTTGCCCAAACCGGTCTAACCTGAGACCTCATGAAGTCAAGTCCAGCACTGGACCGCTAGACCATAGAGGCGATCTATAACAGCATTACTAGATATGAGTATTATTATGTCTACTAGCTAAAACTCTGATTTCGCAGGAGTAGATAAGATTAGAGTAGATTATTTAGGACAAAAGGGCAAAGGTCCATTCAAAATCTAATCTCTTAAAATCTTTTTTAACCGCAGTAAAACTGCAAAAATTTCAACTATTCCGTTGGGTACCACGTCGCGATTTAATCATTTCCCCTTTTTTCGGGAAAAAACAAATATTTCCGAAATGGTGCCAAAATTTTATAAACATCCTAGTTGTAGTTTTGTAGTTACAATTAATAATGCATACAGTTGCAGTTGCAATTTTTTACTTATATTAACGACCTTGTCATTGATAAAAAAATCGAGCACTGTTAAGTGTAACTCAAAACCACTAGTCCATAATAATAAAACTAATATGGGAGAACTTCGAAATCATAATCTATTTTATAAAAAAAAAACATCAAAATTTGTTGTATGTTCGTCGAGTAATCGCGTAACAAACATACAAAAAAGTATGTAGTCTAATTGAGAATTTCCTCCTTTTTTGGAGTCCGTTAAAAAGAGTATAAAAGGCCTGCGAAACTAACCGCGGCAATATACTAGTCTTCTCAGGTGACGATTATCTACATCCACAGATTGTCGACTGTATGTCAGATTTCTACTTATTAAAAGGCTAGTTAAAAGTGTAAGTCTAGTTAAAATGCCATAGTTTTTAGAAAGCTCTTTTCACATATCGTAATATTGTCTAGGAACATCAAAAGTAGGTTACAATGATGTTTTCTTTCGTTTTACATCTCTCGGAAACAAAGACCAGAGAAACAAAGTGTCTCGGTTTTCCTAAACATTTTTATATGTAAAATAAATGGTTGCATTCGATACTGTACTGTCTTTCATCTTCGTTGTTTCAACTTTGATTCAAATAAAATGTTTTTTGAAGCTTCGTCTGCATTTTCCCGTGATGGTCTAAGTTTTAGCGTAGAATAGACCATTTGCCTTCTAACCAAGCTGCTCGTAAAACTCCTACTCGACTGCTCGTAAATAGGTCGTAACCAACAAGACCATTGGTTACCAACCGCCTTATCTGTTCCTGTGGACATGATGACCTGTCATGTTGCGGTCTGAAGGGAAGCGTAATCATTAGACTAGCACGATTGGCCTTATCCACAGGACAACAACGCACCTATAATATCTATGTTGTCAATTGGTCATAGTCGTCCCTTACCGCCCAGAGACTCGTGTAATCATACGAGTCTCTGGGTTCGCTAATCGTTCATGTGAAAAACCAGTAAGTATGTAAGTATCCTCACGTCCGAAGAAGGTACCAGTGGTACAACCAGGACGGCTAACCAGTTCGGTCCAGCTCAAGTTCCTTAAACTTAGTCTGACAATGCGATAGGTGAAAAAAACTTCCTTTGCCTGACCCGAGAATCGAGCTCGGGACCTCATGTGACCTCAACACCGGACCCTTTTTTTAGACTAATGCCCGGTTCCTATAATCAACGAATCGTAATCCGTCAGCTAAACCATTCGTAGTTTGTTCAAAAGTAACGGAGCGTTTCCAATATTTTAAAAAAATGTTTAGAATCAACAGTCGGAAACGAGCCACCGTTGTTAGTAATCTTACTAAGCGTACAAAATACTACCATCCGTAATCAAAACGACTCATTTCTTGAATATAGGAACCGGGCATTAATCAGCGTTATCAGTTTTATTATTATTATTAAAAGTTGTATTAACGTTTTTTTCTCAACTTATGTGGTGCAGTCGTCACTCCTAGGTCCCAAGTATTTCCGTCTAAGAACAGCCTTCAACCCGACAAGGTGGCAGAGATTTTCAAAAATTCGTTCCTGATTTTTACCTCAACCGATTTTCCTTTTTCTGCCGTCATAATGTCATATTGTCGTATTTGAAGATTTGATTAGGCGTAAGTTTACACGAGAAGCTTAAAATCCCAGCCGTTGTGGTATCCCAGCCGTTGTGGTAACGCACACTTAACATACTCGTTGTCGTAAGGCGAAGTGTGTTTCTTTTAATTAAGAAATTCAAACCTGAAAATAAATAAGTTGCTTTCACTGTAAAGCAGAAGTTGCTACACAAATAATATTATAACTCAATAACAATCAGGAAATTCGATTCCGGATGAAAAAGACTTATAAACCGAGAATTTCAGGATTGTATATATAAAATCCCGGGATTGTGGATAGGTAAAGAAAAGTCAGAGACTAATTGTTTACCAATCAGCTTTTTACTTATAATTTCAACAAATTATACTGAAATCTTTCCTCCAAATAAAAAAAAGTTTAACAAAGTTCACACAAATATTCTTTCAATACAATAAACAACTTCTATTTGAACTACAAAAACAAGTATTTTTTTTCTTCTAATTAAGTAAGTTCTCTGAGATACAAGATATCAAATTATAATAAGATTTAATTATACTTTGTGTTGCCAGATAAAATTGACTTAAACAATAATGAAATTGTTACTCAAAATAAACCAGTGAAATAAACAAATCATCTACTTCGAGCAATTCAGTAGGTTCCAAGTAGTAAATTTAAACTTGCAATAAAAATAAGTAACACAGACTAAATAAATTTAAGATTATTAGATTTGATAAAAAAATGTATGCCACTTTACGTCTTACTCATATTGCGAGAACAAAATCAAATAAATAATAACGCATCCAATGTATATGTAAGTTTACTTCTCTGTTTATTATTTTTTTAAGAATTTGGCTGATTTTGTAAATCCCGGAATATGTAACATTTAATCCCGAAATTTTCGGGATTGATATACAACCGGGATTCCGAAATCAAATTCCCTGAAAACGGGCACGTACGTACACAATTGTTTTGTTGCTTTTGCTTGGTTATAGGTTACATTAACTTGAGTTCATATTGCATAAAGCCTTTATTTTTCTTGACATTTCTTGACGATCAATTTATTGACGATTTCGTGACAGGACAACTTTTTGAAAATTACTCACGTGGTAACTAGTAAGTCTTATACCTTTAAACGAGCAATTCTTGTATATATATATAATTGGAATCTCGGAATCGGCTCCAACGATTTTTACACGACGGCGATAAATCGATCTAGCTAGGAATCATTTTTAAAAAATGTCATATTCGTGTTTTATTGTTGTTGTTAAGTAACGAAGTCCGTTGTTAAGTAACGAAGTCAATGATTGTTTGCTTTGAGGTTAGACTTTTTAAATTTTCGTACTTAAATATAATTTCCAAAAAACACAATTTATAAAAAAACAAAAAAAAAATGCCGAGCGAAGCTCGGTCATCCAGGTACTGTACCTAGTATTATACCCACACTTTTTTTGCATTTAAAACCAGTTTGCATTGTTATGTTCGCCAGACGCACTACAATCTGAACATAGTGATAGAAAAACTAGATAAGTGTAATGGTGGTTACTTATCGTGAAACAGTGAACGCGTTTTATGTTCTTGGTAGAGATCTAAACTGTTTCATTTCACTATACAGTTATTTATCGGGTTTATGGCCTTGTTTAAGTATCGTTTGGCGAAAGGAGATACACAGAGGCGGATGAAATGTAGAGAGCATCCTAGGCAAACACCTCTTTGGCGCCTCTACTAGAGATAACTAAATAGACCAGGGCACGTGTAGTTAGGCTCGAATAAAATATGTGATGAGAGTGAAGAAGGGCATCATTGAAAATCCATGATGTCCCTCTGGAACCAGATCTGACTGCGTATGTGTTTTGCCATAAACATT
>NJDD01006830.1:0-10078 GCA_002245505.1 Calephelis nemesis | reverse complement strand
CAGCGATGTATTGATGTAAATAGACGCTATTTTGAAAAGTTATAATAAAACTAATAACTTGCTAGAATGCTTAGTTTTTGATTTTCTAAGAACTTTCAGTTTGACCCTTGTATTCTATCTCTGTACCAAATTTCATCAAAATCGGTTTACTGGTTTAGGCGTGAAAGCGTAACAGACAGACAGACAGAGTTATTTTCGCAATTATAATATTAAGTAGGGATAATTAGCTGACCCGAAAAACTTTGTCCCTTTTTGTGTTATACCAACGAAAACACAGAGTTAGTTCTCAGTTCGAGGATTACAATTGGTGTATTTTTTACTTTCATCAGGAATAACTTTTGCAGAATAGACCAATTTTAATGTTTTTTGTAGATAAAGTAACTATGATAGTAGTGCACCCAAGTGTATAAAAACAGGAAATTAATGATTACATAGGTACTGATTTTGATGAATATTTTTTTACAAAGCAGTCCTATTTTGATAATGCATTTATTAGATGAATCCACACATTAAAATTGGTTCCATGTATACTTCTAATCTTTTTTAGCAACAAAGATAAAATAATAAGGGAGGATGTTATGTTTACTTTTTGACTTGATTGTGATATTGCATATACATTTCCCGTACGTGGTAATTCGTCTCTCTTAAATTTGGCCCGAAACTAAATTCAATGTTAAGAAAATAGAAGCATGTTACCACTAAAAGTTTGCTAATTTGCTAATAAAAAATTAAGTACCCCTATTTACAAATTAAAATGTGTTAAGAGTGTAGTTATTAAGGTTAAGAAAAAAGTATTTTAAGGATTTTCAACGGTTGTATTGCGTCGATTATTCGAGACGGTGGCCTTTAGATAACACAGGCCTTGATAGCTAGTCTATTGAAGGCCCCATACATAGTCAACCAGAAGAGCCAATCACCGCACTCCCCCGTTCCATGATTACTGTGAAATATTGCGCTCTAAAGTAAACGTCTTAAGCGACAAATCACTATTTTTGATACTATAAAAGTAATTTGAAAAAAAATATAAAAACTGAAACACTTATCTTGTAGGTAATAGTACTTATCTATCTTTATGTTAAATCTGGTGTCAATATTTTTATAATTGAAGTAGATAGTTGGGTTTTGCTTTCAAAAAAGGGTTAATTTTTGATTTTTTTCTATCGAGCAAAGTGGAATGAATCGTGTTTTGGAAACACTAGTCTTATAAAGCATATTCATGTTAATCTTGTGTATTTTTGTCACCAGGATCCATGATTGCTTTGTATGAAAAAAACATTATACTGCTGACGTATTTTAGCGTACGTGGACCCTTAAGTCCGAGTCTTTTGGGCACTTCTTCAAATCTTCAGGCCAAAGCCCCCTCTAGCACAGAATTGGACTCTGTCGAGTACTGTGTTGGTCCGGGCTCCTTTGCAGAATAGACCATCTGCCTTCCTGCCACGCATCTCGTAAAAGGCGAGCATAGGCTTACCGTCACTAACACCGCAACATTTGTCTAGGTGGTCGTGAATTCTGCCTCAGGTTGGCAACGCACCATTACCACCTTTGGTGTCTCTAGGCGACGTGAATTTCTTACCATCAGGAAATCCATCTGCTTGTTTGCCTTCCATTATCATAAAAAAATGGTAAAAATGACTGTACTGCTAAAATAATATACAAACTAATGAAAGTGTACATTCAGAAAACTAAAAGCTACCTACTTAGTACTTATTCAGAAAGTAGCTCTAGACTACATTAATGTATAAGAATTAGTTATGAACACAATAGCATTTGCTCGAGTTACGTGATTACTACGGTACCGTTAACGATAATAATCGAGGTGGTTAACTACAGCTGTGGCTGGGGAACTACACACCGACAAATTCGTGTGTTAATGTATTAAATAATTATAATTAATAATTAACAACAGCCATGATTTTGTTTTTGGATAACTTACAAATCGAAATAAAACCTTTATTGTTTTCTATTGGGTGTCTAGGCGTGGGAAAAGGGGGCCCTCTCCTTGGAGCTAAAAACTCCCGCTTATATTTAATTTAATAAAAACCTGATGAATGTTGACTCACTCTTCACACTTTTGTCTCAAAATAAATAATAAAATAATAATAATAAATACCACTAGACAAATCACACAAATTGAATCTAACCCCAAAGTAAGCAAATTATATGCTTGTGTTATGGGTGTTAGTCAACGGTACTATTACATATAAATACTTAAATAGATACCAGAATAAATTTAATAAGCACCCAGACCCGAAAATGCAGACATCTAAATGTTCATCACACAAATGCCTGCCCCCGTCGGGAATCGACCCCGAGCCTCGCGGTTGGTCGGTGTAGTTAGGCGAGTACGCTAGCCACTCGACCAACGAGGCGGTTCAAATGGCAATGGCAAAAGCGCAGTTAGCTTTTAAGACTTGTTGATAGAGACGTAACACAACTGTATACATTGAATTAATAATAATGATTCAAAAAGAAAAAGGGTCTGGTTAAAGCGATCTTATCAGTCCACTAGTTTTCTTCCCCGTGGCAGCATTTTTGTTCGAGGAATTCGTGTATGATACATAGATTCTATACTTCTTATCGTCGGAGCTTGGTGAAATTCCATTCTTGATGTAATTTATTTAGAAACACTTGTACTTTCCACAATATATTGTATTATTTTTGATTTTTATAATTTAGTCAACCGGTTTCGCTATACAAGCATCATCAGGGCAATATAACAACTAAATTATAAAAAAAAATATATTTTGTGGATAGTACAAGTGTTTCTAAATAAATTACATCGTGTATGACCATTAATCTTCGAAGTTTTGGTTCAATTTACGACGGGGGCCGCATTTATATTATGACAATACCATACCTAGCACGTATCAAAACTTTTGCAAATTAACTTTAAGTTCACGAGAAAAACATTTCTTAAAAAACTATACATATTGGTGATTGTTCCCGTTCACGATTTTAAATTAAAGATCAATAATCGTGGACATCCTACACTGGATGTTCGCAACACGTGACTTATCTTACACCTGGGATAGCTGCAAATATTAGTCGGCACGCGAGCCGGCGATATATCGAGATCTTCCGACTGCTTACCTTTGTTACTCATTATTTGCTACTCAAGAAACTTTATTACACCTGCCAGACTAGTTTTGGGCACATGAATTAGGAATTCCATTACAAATTTACCGTGTAAGTGAATCTAACAAGACATGAAAGCCCTAGAAAATTGTTTATTGTAGTTGTAACCAAAGACTGCAAGTTATTTTTTTACAAGCCCACTTACAAGCAAACTTCGTTCACTTGACACTTGCTACTGTCTGCCTACCGTGCTGGAGTGACTGGGCTTGAATATATGTATGTATATGTAACTTCAACTGTAGTTTCTAATGTTTCACTATGTTTCGGTTTTCAAGTAATATGGTCACTATACTGAGATGTGTTATGTTTGTAATGTCGTTATTATAAAACTAACTACTTGCAGTCTTTAACGAAAATAATACAAAAACATAAGAGTGAAACGAATGAAATGAGTACACGTTACTTAAATCATTTCAAATTTACGTTTTGAATTTCACCCTTCTTCCACGGGGACGACTTAAGGAAACTGGAGGAAAAGTTTCCTACATCCTTACTCGGAACATGATGTACCTTTCCGACAAATTGTTTCAATCGTTTCAGATGATTTCGTTTGAATCGTGGTCACGATATAACATCTACTCTGTTTACTGAACGGATAAGTTGGTCGTAGGCTACAATTCATTTCTATTTTGTGAAAATATCTAACCGTTCCATAACAAAAACAAACAACTCAATTTATCTGGACATGAACAAATACGTTTATTGATCTTCTAAGTTCCCAATACCCTAACAAAAGCATCCTTATTTAAACAATTGATTTTATTGGATTCATGTTCATCTTTTCAGATTGACTTTTGTGGACACACAAAACTCCCACACGAACTTTTAAAAAAAACCAATGAAAGTGTCTTTAGAAAATAATTCTTAATTCTGGAGTTTCATCGCGAGGAAAGCTTATTAACTGGACTTTCGGTATAGCACATGGAGAACAAAAAAGGAAAAAAACTCGAAATCATCGACATCAAAAGGTACATTGGTACCATAACTTATTGCGTATCAATGTGTCCTAAGCTTAATGTAATATATATGATACTGTTGTGGTGATAGCTACTGTTCATCGTGTCTGGAAAATATGAACAACAGCTAACAACAGCTGCCTAGATAGTGTGACAAATAAATGAATCACTCTATCTGAGTTTTGTTGTTTATTAAAGATAGAAATAAAACAAAATAATAAACAAAGTTACATACGTAACAACAAAATTTAAGTTAGTAGTCTTTCTTAACATACTGATTAGGGATGTCTGGTCATTAAATATAATTACAAAACATATAATAACAAATTAATAATAATTAATAAATTTTATCTGGATATTGTTAATTGTAGGAGGTCAAAGATAGTCAAAGTCAACCTAGTTTAGAATAAGTAAATTCTTACTCTAAACTACGTAGTACTTTCTGTAACTTGGTCGTTTGGAATTTAACAAAAAACTAATTTAGTTCAATTAGTAAAACTAAAAAAATAAACGAAAGCAGCCAAAGTAACTAATTATTAGTTTAGCACCTGCACGTGAAAGTCCCTTCAATATCTGTTTAGCCGTTTTTTAGAGTTGTCGGAACAAATAAACAGGCAGACAGTCACACATTTAAAAATTTAAAAAATATATAGTGTATGTTCCGTATACATACATTTTTGTGCATTAAGTGAAAGGTGGTTATTTTTTATTACAGACATTTTAATAGTATTTACTTGAATAGACATACATTATAGATTTTTTCTAGAATAAAACTAGACTTAGTTACCCCTTGTTACAGTAGCTACCTGCTAGAGAAAGTCATGTATGTATCAGTCCAGCCGCATTTGCAGAGGTTAGCCGAAAAAACCACACAGACCGACAGGCAGATGTTATTTTGGTATGTGTACCTAATATATGAGTACACTCACTAGCAGCTCTTCTCAGCTTCGAAAGGGTGGACATGTTTCTACTTTGCTAAGCAGATAAACCTACCTCTTGAATTACTCTACCTATTAAACAACAAAATCTGTTTTGTAGTTTTAAAGGTCTAAGCATACTTAGGGACACACAGCGGAAGGCCATTTTTTTACAAATTATACACTGACATGCATGTGTATCAATGTATCAAGAAGCATTTATTTTAAAATACGAGACGCTTCAATCTTATTAATTTGTATAGAATAGTAGACCCTGCGTACGTCGTCCACTTGGCATTTCATTATCTCTGTCTAACCTGCACGATATGTATTTATATGTGAGGTGACCTCTACGTTCAAATGTTTTTTTTTTCATTCTGAATATTTTGTACTGAGTGTTGTTATGTCTCTAATTTGTGAACTACAAAAGTTATGACACAAAAAAGTACAGGACATTCATTGAAGTTGGATATGCGCCCGTTTAGAGGGTGGTTTTGTTGTGGGACGTAGCGGTTTCGGCTAGTCGTGGATTTTCTGATTGCACCTCTACCTACCGCTTCGGAGATACGGGCGTGAATACAATTTTACATAAATAGAGTCATCTCAGTCAGCAGTTACACTTTTGTATATTTAAAAATCGATAGGGAACCATAACCAGTCAACCGTGGGAAGTTGTTACTCCAGCGATATAAAAGTTTTACAACACGTGGCTCGAAACTCATTTATTTCTGAACACTTTCTGGATGAATTGCCAGAGCTTTATGTCACTCCATAAAAAACCGATAAACGTCCAAACCCTGTTTATTGTTAATAAATTATATTTTATGGTGGAATGGATATGTTTTGGTTTAGGTAAATGTACCTCCTACAAATATCATGCAAGCAATTGCGAAAGAAAGTAAAGCTCAAAAAAGTTCCAGATTTTAGTTTGTTCCATCAAAATATCACACTTTATACTATACTAGAATACTATCTGACCCGGCGGATTTAGTTCACGTTTTACTCCATACGCTGACTACAGTGTGGAAATGCTTCCGGTGAAGATATGTTTGTGTTTACAAAATGTCCTGTACGCTCGAATGTTTCTCTACATTCATCATTTCAAGTTAATTGGTCACTTTATACTGAATATTTTCACGTCGGTAATTTTTAAACTGCAAGTGTTGAAACTTGTGTTGTGGAAAATATGCGGGTTATCTTTAAAGGAAACTACAAACTAACAACGAATAAATTAAATCGGACTACGCGTTTTACCCCTTTCTTACGGAAACTCCTTTACTAAGCTGAATAAAATGTAGGCTATAGCCTTTCTCGGAACGTAAAGTACTTATCTTACAAATTTTTAAATAGCATTTGCTATTATTGTGTTCCGTTTTGGGAATTATCGTAGCTGGTTTATGCAAGCATTTGCAAATATATCTATTTTGTACATCCATTTTTATCAAGAAATCCTTTTGCTTGTTTTCATTTTGTTTTTGAAATAATTGCAACCGCCAGATGTGGTCACAGAATGTCCTTTGGTAATTTTACAAAACAGCAAACAAGCACTCTAATGTCTTGAGTTTTTTTTATGATATTGAAAGGCAAACAAGCACAAGGGTTTCCTGATTGTAAGAAATTCACGCCGCCTAGAGACATCAAAGGTGGTAATGAAGCATTGCCAACCTGAGATCGTTTCCTAACCATTCCTAAATATCAAAAATGCACAACGTTAATATTCAAGTTTTCACTTCTGCCGGAGTGTAACCCGTCGTTTTTTTATCTCTAATAGATGTGTAATTGCTTTAGGTAATTGCTAGTTCGTAGCAATATCAACTGATTTATTTACAAAGGTACTTTTGTATTTCCTGTAATGGAAGTCACGTCCCTGAACTAGTTGTAGGGAAATCAATTCATTCAGAACGTACGTGACCCTTGTATTGAAAAGTCAATTCAACCTCTCAAAATGGTATATTTTCAGTCGACGGTATATTGTGTGGGACTTGTCAATTTTTATTCTGTCGACATGCTGATATTCCAAGTTTTAAAACGCATGATATGTATATTTGGAAAATATATTTGTTTCATCGTATAAGGTGGCGAACATGTTTATGCCATAGATGTTATGGGTGCGCCACTATCCTGTAGCCAGAGTATCAGGCCTAATATGCAAGTCCTTCCCTCACCCCCCGGAACGGAACATGCCAGTGTAATAATTATGGCGCTATAAATTTGTGACAAAGGAATTTAATAGTAATCAACTAACTATATGTATTGGAAGCACCATATATAAGTAAGTATACATAAGTAACTTTGCACTAATAAAATGAGTTGATCTTACCATAAATTCTGTAAATTAAAGTTGGAGCTTGAATTATTCTTACGTGCTTGAACCCTTTGTGGTCTAGGAGTTCGGTAGTTGAACTTGACATCATGAGGTTCCCATTACGATTGGTAAATGAACAAACAGAAAACGTGTTTTATCACTTCTTTAATAAAAACAACGTTTCTTAGGATTGGATACATGCACGATTGACGTTAAGCTTGTCACGACTTACTGTTTTCGGCTAGTCGTCGGTGTCCTGCTTATATCTACCTACCTCTTTGGGTTGACGAGAGTCAAGACAATTTGCTTCAGATATGTATGTGATTAAACCAGAAAACACTTTTAGTGATAAATACTCTTATCGTTCTATTCTAATTCTAATTCTAAATTCTAATCATTTAACAAAATATCTAGACAAATTTCTTATCTTAGAAATGTTTGTCAAGAATCAAACCTCAGGCTCGTGTTTGTTCGATGACGTTTAACGTATACCTTAATCCCTCAACCAATGAGACATTTTAAAATATTGAAACCAAACCATTATTATTAATACCATTATAAAGCTACGGATAAAATCAGATTTTATTATTAATCACTATGGAATTTTCTTTTCTTGTATAGATTCGGTTATGGCCGAAGTACCTGGGAAATTATGGACACAGGTATAAAATTAATTAATGAACCGAACATTTCACCCCCTGAGGGACAATCTGTAATTAATTAGTTAGCAGATTTCGTCATGGTTAATGGTGTGTTGTTTCATATTGATGATAATGAAACAAAGATAATGTGAGTGTTGCATTTTTACGGCACTGATACACAAAAAGTACACACAATAGATCGCACCTGTGGTCTAGTGGGTCGGTGTTGAACTATGGGGTGTGGGTCTGATTCCCGGATCAGATAATCTCATAGAGGGACTTAGTACCTTTGGCTAGTTGGGGCTGGCCTGCATGTAACTCTGTCTACCTCGTTTGGGATACGAGCGTATTTTTTTTTTGTAAATACGAGATAACGTTGTTCATGTGGACATCTCCTTACATTTATTAAATGGCCACGTTCTGCGATAGCAACATCAAATAAATGTTAGAAACACCGTCGCCGCTGCACTTAGTACCTCGTCTGCTTTCGCTTAAATTTACGACGCACTTTATGAAAGTGTTTTACTCTTTCCATTTTTAATAATGATTTCGTTTTCGCAGTATCACCACAACTTTGCACCTTTCGACAAACCTTAAGTATCGCCACCCCCGTATCCTAGAAGGCATAGACAGAGGTGCGACCAGGTCACCTACTAGTGCATATATTACTTAGTCATATAATGTGGTAAGTGGCATACCTGTCGTGAATCTAGTACTTATTAAATCCTGGTCTTCATTTATTTTTATTTACCCGATTGGCAAATGTTAACGCTCTGCCAAAAACTAAAACAACCGTATGTACCGGATATCTTACAGTACAAAAATTGTTGTTAGGGCTACAGACAAAAAAGAAGGAGATATTCAATTACAGGACTCTACTCTTGAACTCAAACTCCTTATTAGTTTTTTAGGGAATCAAATTTTGTAATGTAAAGCCATGAACAATGGCTAGTTTACTAACGAATGTCAATTAATACCCAAATTATTCAAGATTCGTCTCCGACTGGGAGACAGCTGATACAATTATTCAAATGAACAGGAGACCCAATTTTCCAAACGACTTCGTTCATATTGTTGGTTATTGTGCTACATTTCGAAAACAAATAGCTGTTTTTGTAGATTTTTCAATTATAAAAAAAATATGAAATTATTGTGGAAATTTATTCAATCCATCTTAAAACATACTTAAATAAAATATTCTTCACATCCCATTACGAAATAATGGGGATTGGTTTTTGAACTAGTTTGTGCTAATTCATAAAAAAATCAATATGACTATGTTTTTATCGGACCTTTAACTATAACTATACACATACCTCTAAAATTTCAATAAAATTGGTTTTGCGGTTTAACCGTGAAAGTGTAACAAACAAATGGAATTTGGCATTTTAATGTTACTAGCTGAGTACTTGTGATGTCGGCAGGTTAGACTAGATTTTATTTCCTTTTTTGTTTATCGAATTTAAAATAGTTTTTATCGGAATTCAGGCCACTTTATGCATAACTAATTTATCCAAATTTGTTTAACAATTAGGAAATTTAATAACTAGACAAACATACTTTCACATTTATAGTATTAAGTATGGAAATAAGGTTATGTTACAAACTAATTTAATCTAGTTGGTCGGTTATGCGAAAATATTGCGATATTACTCGTATATTTAGGGTTAGCTCGGATCCAGTCTTTAGTCACTGGAGCAAATGAATTCCCTGAGGTACTTATCTTATGAATAATAAACAAAACGCGTCTGTATTTCAACCGACAATAAAAAAGTAGGTTCTCAATTTGAGTGTATGTTTTTTTGCATGCTTCTTACGTGAGTACTCGACTAATGACGGACCTGTTTTCATGATTCTTTTTCGGAAATGTAACTCATGATCATTAGTAGGTCCTATTAGAAATTTAGGTCTCATAGAAAAAAATGTTAAATTTTGGTGCACTTAGAAGTTGTAATATTATTTAATATTAGAATGTGAAATATTAATTATTCATATAAGGAGATGGAATATTGAAATCAGAGTCGGTTTATTTGCAGTTTATAACGCTTTAATTACTGTATTATATGGTGTCGCCTGCTCCCGTCAGCCCTACAGCATGAGACCAGGTAGGACGGGAGACAG
>NJDD01006826.1:92095-107764 GCA_002245505.1 Calephelis nemesis | reverse complement strand
TTTATGTATTAAACTAACACACTGTAAAAGTAATATATGTTATTTGCAGTTAAAAAAATATTTTTTTTCTTTATTACAATATTTATGGCAAGACTAGGTATAGATGAACAAATGCTGAAGCCTTTTCCAATAAATCAAATTAAAATTTTGCAAAGTGGCAGATTGCAAGACACTGGAATTCTAAACGATTTCTTTAATTCCAATTGAATGCGATCTCAATTTATGAATGTCTATGTCTAATACACAATAGAATAAGTTTACTTTAAACAAGTTTTCAGGATCTTGAAGACGTTCATCCTCACAGAATTCGTTAAATGACGCTTCATTTTTCTCTATCGTGTTTTAGGAAATTATGCAGTACCATTTGCTTCCATTTTTAAATCTCCAAATTCATGTCGATACTTTTTAAGTTGTTCTAGACACTCTTGCAAACGCTTTGAAGCATATGAAAGGTTGATTGCTTTAGAGTTTAGACTGAAGTGCTTTAGAAGCCGAGTCTACAGTTTGTAAAATTTTGAAATGAAAAACCAACAACATAATAAAATTGTTGTTTTCTATCTTCTTCAGCAAGATAACTTCATTTCTATGACATCTGTTGTATAATTTCAGAAAACAGTTTTTATAAGCGCTTTTTGAACATCACCAAACCGGACTTTTAAAGCCAATATGGCATCAATGCGACCTACCCATCTAGTTGGATTCATTGTTTGATATAAAATATTTTATACCTTGGTTCCTCTTTTATTGTCAGATATAGATGACAACTAACTAGATGAAAACATTAGTTATTAGTTTGTTGCAGATTTTCGAATAACATTTTTATTTCTATGACTTCTTATATTGCATAATTTACCACCGGATTTAAATTATGAGCAACACAATGGACATAAACCGCATTTGGCGCTACTTTGTTGTCAGATATAACACTGTATGATATATTTCATCGTTTAATATTATGCCAAAAAAGTTATTAGTTTATTGCAGAGTTTCGAATAACATTTGTATCACTATGATTTCTTCTACTGCATCATTTACCACCGAATTTAAATTATGAGCAGCACAATGGACATAAACCGCATTTGGCACTAGGTACATGTCTTAAGAGTTTTTGAACTTCACCATTAATGCCTTTCGTGGTCCATCGTACCCTTGTCCACGGTAGGTACTTGTTGAGAGAAGTACTTTTATCATTTATGGATTTTATATCTGCTTGGACATTGCTAAGGCAGTTTCATCTTTAACCTCATGAAATCCTAAAAATGTCTATTTAATTACGAGTGTCTTTGAAGTTCCATTTTTATTTGTCTCGATTACACAGTAACGATAAAGTTCGCACGATTGATCTGTTTTGGAAATATCTTAAGTGGTATAAAATAAAACGGAATGATATTGTGGAGATACTATTACATTTACCTAGGTACCTGAGCATTTCCCACTTTTTGAACCAGAATAACAATAAGCTCAATTTGTTCTGTCATTGTCAACCTGACCCTTATGTTTGCTTGGTAACTCTTGTAAATAAATAAAATATTTGGCTAATACTGTTGAGTACAGTACCTACTCAGAAAAAATCCTTTTCCGTACCTTATAGTATAACCAAATTCGTAAGCGATAATATTGACCGAAACTTACAGCGGGAATTCCCTGAATATCCGCAGTAATACCAACAAGCGTGGCATCGGACACGTACGTTTTAAAACTGGTTACAACCCTTTTTTTACAAAAGCCTTGATTTTATATTTTTTGTTTATTTGTGTATAAACTGAGTAGATAGGTAGCAAGAATAAATCAAAGATAAAGCTTTTTTACTAAATACGTAAGGTAAATAATAATGTTGGGAGTTGGGATTTTTATCTGACCGGGGGCCCCTTCCGGCTGGGGACCCGTGGCATTTTGCCGCCTTGCCACCCTGTAGTTTCGCCACTTGCGTGATACTGTGACCACGCGAAAAGAAATTCCTTTTTTATATAGATTGAAAAACCATAGGTAAGTTTGTGTTGCTCCAAGAATCGAGCCTTATGTATTTAGTCAGCTCCAACGCTTGACCGCTAGCCCAAGGAGGCAATATAGAAATATGCTTAAAACAAATATTTTTAAAATGTTTTAATTTTCCCACACCTGTAAAAATGTAGCAATAAAAGGCAACATGATTCCGATGTAATAATATACAATTGGTAAGGAATCCAATATATCTATAGACACCAATGATGTCAATGGTGCGTTGCCCAGTTAAGACTGGAACTTACCTAAGCTTCTTGAATAAGTTTGATGTCTACCAGTTATTTCATCTCCAAACTAAGACACGATGATGGCAAACACTAATATTATTAATCACTATGTCACTGTGGTGTTCTAGTCCGGAGCGTGGAGTATCCTTATTTTCGGGAACCGACAGAAACTTGGAGCGGTACCGCAACCAGTACCAAAAATGTTCGGTACTTTTGGTACCGGTACTACTGGTTAAGGGGTTTTAGTTGATTATTAGCGGTACCAGAAAATTATTACGTAATATGTTTTCTTCAGTCCAAGATAACTCTGACTCGACTGATTTTAACGCCTAAAAATAGAAATAGGTAACGTCGCATTTGTATTAAACGGGTACCTTTATTAGGTACAGGTATTTATTGGTATTAGTACAGGTACTTTCTAGGTAACAGATCAGAACGGCACCGGTATACGGAATACAACTGTTTTCGAAGCAGTATCTGGTTACGGAAATGACAAAAACCGCTAAGTACAGGTACAGAAACTGCTCTTTTGATTTTTTTCCAAATCATTAGATGTTAATTATAGTCTCTAATAAAATGAAATAAAAAAATACAGTTTATTCTTATATTTATTTCAGTAAATATCAATACTCTGTAACAATAAATACATACTCACAAACCACTCCGACACACCTATTTCGAAACTTCATTACAGTTAAGACTGTAACATCTATACATCTATATGAATTTTGGTTTAATTATTACAGTTTAAATAAATCTCATACATTTCATCTGCACTAACACTGAACTACACAAGAGATTCATCTAAAATCACCGAAAATCCATTCCGTGAAGATATTGGCCCAACATGTGCGATCCTAGTTGTTTACACCACCAATATACAATGACCAATGTTGGGCCAACTTGGCCCAATGTGTATGTACTAAAGCCACAATTTTCGCTATCTAATTTTTTCGTTATAGTTATATTTAATTTTGTTATTATTACAGTTAAAATAATAAAGTCTATGACTTTTAATCGAGTCTATACTTGTGTAGTCTAGTGTCTTATGTAGAACTTTAAACAGGGTTGCTGAAGTTCTTGCCGGCGTACTTGGCCCCCGCGCCCAACTCCTCCTCGATACGTAGAATCTGGTTATATTTGGCGAGACGTTCGGAGCGGCAGGGCGCCCCCGTTTTGATCTGACCAGTGGAGAGACCCACCACCAAGTCCGCGATGAATGTGTCTTCAGTCTCGCCAGACCTGAAATTAAGGTTTTGCTATTAGACACTGAATAATGTGTGTGAAAATATGATACCGATAAGCAAAATGTCAAAAATTATTGACTTATTTAACACAATTATCTATGCTTAATTTATAGAAATAAGCTGTCCATACTTAATATTATAAATGCGAAAGTCTGTCTATTAAGCTTTCATGATGACCGCTTGATCGGTTTTCACGAAATTTTATGCGATAATTCAAAACCCTGATACACTACACTTTGTCAAATATCAACCCCAAAGAACTGAACTATAGTGGGGAATGAAGGTTTATATGAAAATCTACTCTACGCTGACGACATCAGCGATAAACACCTAGAATCTCAGGTAACAAATGTTTTTTTATAGTTTTTATTGTTTCTTTCTCTTTAGTTTTTTTTCTATTGAGTGATCATTACACCCTACTACATTAAGAATATATGCACACTATTGTTTCACGACGGCATATTGAATGCGCTATTTAACATGAAAAGGCCAGGGTTGTCTGTTTTAGCCTGAAGTTTTATTACTTTATCTTTTTAGTACTTAACTTACTTAAAACTAAAACCTCGATTTCATACAATTTAGAAATTTGAATCGTATATGTCCTTTAGATACTTTTAAACACAGTACTAGCGCACTATTCACACTTTGTTGAAAATAAATTATAAATTATGATATCGAATTCATTAAATTATTTTGGTACTAAATGTTAATAATCTGCTAGTATTTTGTTCAAGAGTACCTAAAATGACATATCCGATGCCAATTTGCAATTTGCATTAAAATCGATATTCAAGGGTAAACGTACTGCTCTGTCGCGATATAATGCAAGAGCGGCGAGCGATTTAGAGAAAATAAATAATTACTAATATATATAAACTAGGATTGCTTATTTCTTTAGAGAATAAGATCTTTTCAAGAATCTTATAGAGACTTTCGGAAATATAAAATTGTCAAGTGCCGCCTTCTATGTTAGGGTTTGATATTGGTAGTAATTTTGCTGTTCACAAATTAAATTTAGTTTTAAGTGTGAAAGAAAAAAGAAAAGAGATGGAACATTTTGGACATGCAGGATTAAAGTATTTTTATTTTAGCACTTGCCCTGTCCTTGGGTTAAATTTTTATTAGATTAGTCCGAACATTTTAACGAATGTTGTTTTTAATAAGGAAGAGAATAAGGAGAGGAAGGAGGTTTGTTGAGGAATAGATTAAAAGTAAAAATGTCGTGTACAAACTTAATAAACCTGTTTTGTTTCTATCCATTACTATGGTTGAAAGAAAACAGAGATAAATTACTTTAGTTACTGCGTAATAAATTACTACTAGATTAAGAGGGTAAAACTATCAAATGCTTAAAATCAAACTTTATTTGGGTGAAAATTCCCTATGCAAAAGATAAATATACCTGTGTGAGACCATGGTGCCCCAGCCATTCTTCTTCGCCAGCAGATGAGCATCGATAGACTCGGTGACGCTTCCGATCTGGTTTACTTTCAGTAACAAGCAGTTGCAAGCCTTCTTCTCAACGGCAGTCGCAATCCTCTTTGGGTTTGTCACCTACAATACAAACGAAAAATATTGTATATGTTCAAATGTGTATCATTGTTTTTGTTATTATATTATTATTTTTACACAATATAAAATTATGGAAAAACTATTTATACGAGATTTTACTACTATTTTTGTTTGCAAGGTAAGTTCGCCTTTTCGCGTCCATGGCAATGCCAATGAAATGGCATTTCCATTTTGCAGAGTTCATTTAAAAATGCTTAAAAAATAAATGAACTAATTGATACTAACACACTAGGGAAATAAAACACATACATAACATAGGCGAAAAAACCGTACGCATAGCTATTTCCTGTTTAGAAAAAATAAATAGTCCTAGCTATGTAAAAAAAGTGTATCAATGTCTATAATTTTAATAGAAAATAGTAAACCGCCGCGCATAGTTAATTTTTATAAGACGTGTAATTAAATTGAACCCCAGGCCGAATAAGGAAACTTTACAGAAAAGTCATTTGAATTATAAAATAACCTTTAATCTGTGTAAGAGACACACTTGATGCTGTTTGAAAATTTTAACCACTTTTGATTTAAAGATTTCAGATTGATAAAAAAAATTGAAAAAAATATAAAATTTTCGTAAAATAGCTTCACAACAATATAAAGAGACACATTCTGTTAAACCCACACAGGATATGCTCGATGTGATTTTTCTGAGAACTGTTAGGGTTGTCATAAAAATAAAAAAAGAGTGTGTGTACTGTGTACTCATGTACGCACGTAAGAAGTTATACTTCTTTGGCGTATAATCCAAAAATACCAAATAATAAGACAACGCATACATACACAAATATACATAAATAGCATGCAACAATAATTAAGTCATCAAATATAATTAAAAATAAAAAGGTTCGCAGCTAACTTCAGGGTGTTGCTTTTGACTGTAAAATTCACTCTCATTTTTTTTCCCAATGGCGCCAAAAGAAGTATAACTTCAAAAACTGTTTAAAATTTGTTTGGTAAAAATATATGATATAAATGTTAAAATTTAGGAATGTGATTTTTAATACAATATAAAATCTAAGTAAAATTTGATATAGCATTCCTTTTAGTCAGACCTTGTATACACGTTCCCGAACATCTACAGTTTTTTTCAAATTTTTTTAATAGAAGATAAAAAAAAGGCAACCAGTTTTTCTCATTCGTACCGTAAGATCATCTCCAACAATTTGGATTGAGGTCTTCGCAGTGAAGGATGACCAAGCAGCCCAGTCATCTTGGTCGAAGGGATCCTCAATGGATACCATGGGGAAGTCCTTGATAAAATCAAGGTACACGTCGGCCAGCTTGTCAGAAGACAAGTAGTCCGCAGGATTGGATTTTGGGTTCTTGAAGTCAAGGTCATAAGTGCCATTCTTGAAGAATTCAGATGCAGCCACATCCATACCAATTTCAATCTGCAATACAGAAATTACATTACGAATTTACTTTAATGTAGTAAAAAATGTTTAACATACAAGCACTACACCATTAACCTCTCTGGTTAAAAGTTTTCGTTAAAAATTAAATCAAAGTGTTCTTCTAGGTGCCTCTGTGCCTTTTAGGGCAAGCATTTGATTTTTTGAAAAACAGACATCTATAACATAAACATAGATAGTAGACGTGGGCTTGGGAGATTAATTAAGACTGTGGGATGTTTGTTAGTATTAATTAAATCAACATACAAATTTTCACAAATTAAAAAAAAAACATCTCAGGAAACATATACCATAATTTGCATATTTCTTTGTAACAGTGTTTTATTTTAACATTACACTTAAATATCTTGCCTTCATTGGGTTAAGTTGATATGGTCAATACCATAGCAAGCAAAGAAACCAAAATAATATACCCAAGCAACAAGCCATATAAAACATAACACAATAACCAGCACTATCTGGAATGACTGAAACTCACCTTGCCAGTGTAGCCAGCTTGCTGGATGGCATCCTGAATGAGGAAGAGAGCATCTTTGTTGTTTTGAATGTTAGGGGCGAAACCTCCCTCATCTCCTACAGCGGTGGAGTCCAAACCAAACTTCTCCTTGATAATCTTTTTTAGGTGGTGGTATATTTCTGAACCCATACGCATGGCCTCACTGAAGGATGCAGCACCTAAAATTATTATAAGTATAACAGAACAAGTCTTGCCAGTAAAAAATAATCTGTACATTAAATGATTTGTGGACCTTCAAGAGAAGAGCTTATTCTTTTTTTAAAATACGGCAACACAACTAATGTTACAGCTACTTCTGTGTGGCCGAGGTCACTTTCCATTAAGTGAACTACCTTTTTGTTGGCACTATTCGATAAAAAAACACATTATGACAATTTATGACCAATTATGATACCATATAGCTTAGATTTTAAGTTATATGTCTATCTCTAAAATGGATTCATCATAAGAGGTATGGTTAAGCATGACAATATAAAAATTGACTTAAATAAAATTTATTTCCAACATACCTGTAGGCAAGATCATGAACTCTTGCATGGCCAACTTGTTCCCTGCATGAGAACCACCATTGATAACATTAAATGCTGGTACAGGAAGTACAATGTTGCTATTGCCTGCTAAGTCAGCAATGTGTTTGTACAGAGGAACTCCTTTCTTGGCAGCACCGGCTTTGGCTACTGCCAGGGAAACACCCAATATGGCGTTAGCACCCAACTTAGACTTGTTCTCAGTTCCATCTAATGTGATCATAAATTTGTCAATCTGGAAATTAAAATAATCAATTTTATAGTTATTTATATGAAACACCGACAGGTTTATTAATAAACATGGACTAAACTACTACGATATTCAACCTAGCATTACAGTCTTTTGTACCTTGTGATACAGACTAATCCTAAGCATTCCTGTAATCAACTAATCATAAGCTGTCAGCTAAACCATTCCTAGTTTGTTCAAAAGTAACGGAGCGCTACCAATATTTTCTAAAAATGGTTAGAATCAATAGTCGAAAACGAGCAACCGTTGTCATTAATCTTACTAAGCGTACAAAATACTACCATCCGTAATCAAAACGACTCGTCTTTTGAATATAGGAACTGGGCATATATCAACTTAATTTTAATTTGGTTGATGTTTATTAATAAGACGGCCAGAGTAGTTGTAGGCATATAATATGGTACATACTACATTGTAGGGTAGACAATAAAGAGAAAGTATTATTCTTGGGCTATGTATAAATAGACATTATTTAAAAATCATCAAGCCAATAAAAAAAAGAGAAGTGAAAACTTGAATGTTAATGTTGTGCATTTTTGATGTTTTGGAATTGTTAGGGAATAATTTTGAATGAATTGCTTTAATTATCAGTATAAAAATACTGTCATTTATGCACAAATTATATTTTCATATCACAAGATGGAACAAATAGAAAGAAAGAAAGAAAAGAAAGAAAGAAAATATATTTATTTGCGGAATATGTGTGTTGAAGTTGTTACAAAATTATTTAAGCTTTCCAACATATTCTACCACATTGTGGTGTGAAAATATTTAAATATTTTTAAAAACTGATTATTTAGTTATACACACAATGTTTAAATATTCATTCAACAAATAGCTTTATTCTTATTACAATTTGAACAATTTTAAAATGTTAACAATTTTAACCCTGTCTACCGTAAACTACCACCGATAGAGCAATATCTGTTAATATTATACGTATCTGCTATCATGTTGTCGTGTGAGAATGTAATGGTTGGTATATTGCGGCGTATTATCCATTGCCAATCCTATACTCTTCAAAAATATCTAAACAATATAAACTTTCGCACATGCGCCCTGCGCCGTCTTACGATCTGACGCGAGTTTAGCAGTTTTTACCCATTTCAAAAAAAGTGTGCAACGCCGCTAAAGAAATTTTCACTTCAAAAATTAATTTGTTTCCAGGTTTTGGAAAAAAGAGTTTTCTTGAAATGAGGATATCTGTCTACAGTATATGTTCTTGTATGTGTGTATAACTACTAAAACAATACAGTTACCTCTTGCTGTTGTGTAACTTCAAAGGTCTGCTTAAGCAGTTCTGGTGCAATAATTGTATTGATGTTCTTAATGGCAGTGAGCACACCCTTGCCATGGTATTCGCCTTTGACATTGTCTCTCAATTCTAGGGCTTCATGTACACCTGTGGATGCACCAGATGGAACAGCAGCACGGAACAATCCTAATTCTGTTACCTACAACCAAATAAACTACTTAATTAAGTTTTATCCCTAATCAACAAACAGCAAAATCCAAAATCAAAATTCACTCAGTACTTTTTACAACCAAAGGGTCTAGCAGGTGAAAAAAAACTTGAGTACAATGTTGTCCTAGAAAATAATTCCAATATTTTTTTAGGAATAGAATCAGCTCTTTTGCAATTTTATAAATATTCATTTATGAATACACAAAAACAAATTATTTGTTTACTACAATAGTCAACCAATTTTTTTCAAATCAAACCAATTAAGAGTTCTGCAATATATTACAAATTAAATGTGTAAAGATTTAAAGGAATTGGTTTCTGGTATAAAATGCTAAAATTTTAAATTAATAATATTAATTATAAATATTAAAAAGGAGATTAGTTGGTGACAAGTTTACCACCTATTATATTGTGGGACTTATTGTCTTTAGCTGGTAATATGTGTTCTGGTTGTACCTCTGCCTATCTCTTTGGTGATACAAGCAAGATATTTTTTACTACTACTCTAGTATTACTTTTCATTTGAAAAAACTTCATTTTCAAACAGGGTTAGTTCTTAGTGTTTAAACAAAATATGACAGTAGTAACAAAGTAAAACAGTAGTAGTGAGTACCTAGGTCCTAGGTCATAGCAATTGTATGGAAATGTTTGATCATTTTTGGTTGATTGCCATTTTGTTCATTGAAACTTTAACATATTGATAGAAAAAATAACCTATCCATACAATGATGCAATAGTATTTCAACAAAGTCATAATGCTTATCACAATGTTTATATACATTTTTATTATTTTAGATAAGACAACTGTGAGTCGATAGGATAAATATGCTTAAATTTTATCCAATACATGACTTAAATTGAGCACTTGTTATTTGTCCAACTAATAAGTGCTATGTCAATGAAGTCATTCAATTATTGATTTGGTCGTAATAGATTGAACAATTTCGTGGTGTTATTCTTTTCAGCAACATCTGGATGTGCATACAAGCGTATCTTCACGCCCATATCCCCGAAGAAGTATGCTGACACACAACTAGGGCACACACGACTAGCCGAATACAAGAAGTCCCAGAATGTGATAGGTGGCAAGCCTATTGTCAACCGGACACAAATTCAATCCCGAGCGACATTATTTTTAGTAGAAAATTGAAAGCACACATTTTCTATTTTATTTTGTAGCCCAACCTAGGGATAAAACCCGGGACCTCAAGAAGTGAAATCCGACGCAGGACCGCTAGACCACGGAGGCGATATACAACAAAATGTTTTAAAAAAGCTCTAGATCGATTATTACAAGCAAATTAACAAAAAAATTCAAACGCCAATATCCTTACCAAATCTACTTCAACAGTAGGATTGCCACGGGAATCAAAGATCTGACGAGCCTTGATAGATTTGATCGGCATTATGAATTTGTGCGATAAATATCTGAAATATTAAAACTAATTAACACTGTATGTATGTCCTATTAACTTAATTAGTTAATATTTACATTTCATTGATATTTCAAAATTCGAATGCTTCAAGTTCTTGTTCTGAGATTACCTAACAAATCCACGCATTAAGTTCTTAGAAAAGAGAAATAGTACCAAATAAATTACATTCAAACTTAGCTTATCTATTATTTTAAAATAGAGGCCTAAACAATAAACATTAAAAAATAAATTTTGTTTTACCTTTACAAATGCAGTCAAGATTTCCGAATACACCCGGAATACGATATTTAATAATTTCGCCGGTCGTGCTCTTTCGACCTTCACAAGGTGAAAATAGGGATGTCCAACGGTCACTAGTCAAATGGCAACAGCTGACAACGATTGACATGTAACAAACATATTTATGCTCCACTACGAGTAGAACAATATTTAATACTAGTTGTTACCCCGCGGCGTTGCCCGAGTGGAAAATGGTCCCACAGGAACATTTTTTAGGATAAAACTATCCTATGTGTTAATACAAGTTACCCTCTACGTGTGTGCCAAATTTGATGAAAATCGATTTGGAAGTCTGTTGTGTAAAGGTACAAGCAAACATACAAACTTTCGCATTTATAATATTAATAAAAAACGAAACGAAAAAGCTATAGTTGGGCATATTTTTAGAGCACAATAGTACTCGTATTATATTGATTGTTATTGCTTGTCGCTAACATAAAGGAAACAAAAGCATTATGTAGGGTACAATTATGGTATGTTATTGATTATATTCTGAGATTCTGTTTTCATACTCTGAGATGAATATTGTAATCTCAATGGATATCACTATGCATTTTAGGTATATTCTGTGTAGCGATACCCTCAGGCGGACCACGCGTTGTGATTTACCACTTGCCAGTAGCAGCTTGGCCATCAACTAGTAGGTTAGTCCAGCGGTGGATTTATACTAGGGGCAGTCGGGGCAAGTGTCCAGGGCGGCAAATGTTTTAGGGCGGCAAATTTTGAAAGTGATTAAGAGAGTGATTTGAGAGAAATTTTTGTTTAATTGATAATTCATTATTTATGATTTTATAACATATTATTTATGATTATATTACATATTTTTTATGATTTTATTATATATTTTATATAATTTTGGCACTTTTTTAGTAAAAATTAATAATCAAAATAATTTAATCAATTAGTTTCCTTGTTAGATTTCAAATATTAATCGATTTTTCTATTATCGGGAATTAAAGAAATTTAATTAGTATTTATTTTTGAAAAAATCTGAAAGAAATTCTTTAGAAAACGTTTCTGAACTCTTCGAGCTTAAAAATACAATTTGTGTGTTATTTTAAGCTCTCCGAGCTCAAATAATAATAATAGCTTTTGTATGCTTTTGAGCTCATAAAGCTGATACAAATTTATTAAAACTGTATTTTTTGAATTTTCAAACTGCAATAAATAAATCGATTTTCACGCGATTGACAGTATTCTATACACTTATAATAAACTTTTGAACACAAACTGATCGAACCGAATATCAGGACATTTAAAAAAATCACTTTTTCCGAATTTTTTCGACAACGACAACTCATGATCCAATCAACCGATTTTCACGTTTTTGGTGGCAATCGACGTGATTTTTTGGACTCTAATAATAATTTTATTCTTTAAAAAACAATCAAAAAATCCAAAAACATTGAAGTTATGTGAAAAAACACTTTTATCGAAATTTTTCGTTTTCGATAACTCTCGAACGAATCAACCGATTTAGACCGTACTGGTGACAATCGACTACGTGAATCGACGTGAATAAGTCGGGTAGCCATTTAGAATTTATTCCAAAAAACGATATTTTGAACATTTTGTTTTTCGAATACTAAGGAGAATTTTAATTTTACTAAACAAATAATAGTTTAAAAAACTAAAAAAAACACGCTTTTATAAATCAATTAAACTAAAAAATATAAAATAAATTGTAATCAATTTAAATTAAGAATTGTGTTAAAAATTTCAATAAATATAAATTGATAATAATGTGAATAAAAAAACATTTAAAAAAGCGTGGGGTTCTTTTTAAGATATCCGTTATCAAAATGATAATCACTCGACTCTTATCTGTCAATAAAATATCTATAAAAAAAATAATAAAAATCAGCATGAAAACGTCTTTCTATAAGTAAAATTCTAGTAATAGGCGGACTTTTTTCGGTGCCCAGGAGCGGCATTGAGTTTAAATCCGGCCCTGGGTTAGTCACTTCGCACATGTAAGTTATCAGAATCCCTGAGCCTGAGTCCGAGTTAACAACTATTTATATCGTCACATTGCTATTTTTGTTTTAAAGGCACACGCCCATAAAATAAAACACCAGAGGCGTACGCCCGATGCAATAGGAAGCAGTATGTCGCGGTTACAGTTTGGAGTCGGAGCAATACATTATGTCTATATTACAAAGCCCATCAAAATGAAATAAGATTGTTGTGTAGCTGAAAGACCAAATAATTCATTGCCACATTTTTTTCTTAAATAAATCTAAGTAATATTATAATGTTAATCTTTAGGTAAATATTTTCTTATTCATTCGCGACAGTATCCAAAGTTAAAAATAATTGACGTGAAAGACTTGCCCCTTTTATTTTGCACCCACGCTCACGTTTTTCTTTTTGGCATTTCCCGATAGTAAAGTTGTGAAAAGTTTTTTCACAATTTTGGAAAATCGAACTTCTTTTATTATTCAAAACAATTAACATAATCAAAGTTAAAGTGTTAGGTAAAGTGGTAGCATTCTTATCTAACTCATCAAGCAAAATTTGGTGGCGTCGAAAAAAATTACGATACGCTAATTTCTTCATGAATACTTGACTTGTGCATTTCAAGTGAACAAAATTACTTAATTTTTCTCTTAGATATCACGAAAATCAACTATTAAAAATGGATACATCTTTTCTATCAACTCTGCCAAACAAACACGTCTGCATTTCGGGAGGCCCGAGACAAGTGATGTCGGCTATAATTTAAAAAAACTTTGGTTTTTGTCAAAAAGTAACTTCTAGACGACATATTTACTCCGTCAGGAGTAATTTTATTCTTTCGTCCATTACTTTATTGTATTCTCCAATCACCACTAGTCTGTGATCACCACTGTCAAATTGACAAATAGAAATTAGAAAATGACAATTTTGAACTTCATATTTAATATTTATTATTTTTGGAAAAGGTATTTAGTAAATAGTAAATTAAATTTATATGTAATGCTATTTAAATTCAAAACGCTCGTTCAGTGTGAGTGATATTTTTTGGTTTTAATCGATTCATCGTTTTACTTTGTTATAAATATGATCTATCACTCCTTTTAGGTGTAAGTTAAATCATTACCCCGCAAGAATATAGCAATACCTATAGTCGTTTGTGGTATTTGGTACCTACCTATTTTTTAGCAATAACATATATTAAATATTCAAATTTTAATATCTGTTGTACTTACTTCATTTACTACAACATGGACAAAAAGGAAGAAAAAAAGCCTATAGTTATAAAAAATGCTACAGATCTACAAAAACTAAAATTAGAGAAACTTATGAAAAACCCTGTAAGTATTACTATTTTTTTCTTTTTAATTACACTATATTTTCTAAACACTTATTCTTAATAACTTTTACCATTCTTCAGGAGAAGCCTGTGATTATACCAGAGACCCCTAAACAAAAAACATTACCACCCCCGCCAGATTTTGTTCGTAATGTGATGGGGTCAAGTGCAGGAGCTGGGTCAGGAGAGTTTCATGTTTACAGACACCTAAGAAGAAAAGAATATGCAAGACAAAAATTTATCCAAGAAAAAAGTGAAAAGGTGAGAAAAAAACATGTTATTTCATCTTTAATCCTTATTTAATTGTTTTAGTAAATCTATCTTATTGATAGCTGTAGTTTGTTTATTATAAAAACTATTCAGTGAGCTGAGTCTGTTTAATCTGTGTCAGGAACAGCATTACCAACAAGTTTATCTATGTCAACTTTTTTTTGTGTTTTTTTAGGAAAAATTAGATGAAGAATATCACAAGAAAATAGAAGAAAACAAAAGATTAGCGGAACAAAAAACTGCCAAGAAAAGAGCGAAGAGACTTAAAAAAAGCAAAAGATGAAGATTAAAAAACCAAGAACAGAAAGTTCTAAATCAGTGTCATCATCACAATCAGATGATGAATCTGACAATGAGACTGAAAATGTAGATAATAAGAAAAATGAAAGTAGCAATATTGATAAGAATACACAATAAAATATTATTTAAGAAATATTAGTTTCATTTATATCACTTTATTTAATATGGATCTAAAATAAATTGACTAGTAATTATTTTTATGAACATACTTGGCATTTTTTTAATAAAGACCAAGTTTGGATAACATAAAAAGTCTGCACACCCAAATCACTAAAGTGGTAGGCAGAGGCACAACCAGGGCACCCACCACTAGCCGAAGACACTAAGTCCTACAATGTAATTGTTGACAAGCCTGTCGCCAACTGGGCACATATCCAATCCAGGCAACATTATTTTTATCAGAAATTTGAAAGTACACATTTTCTACTTTTTTGTTGCCAGAACTGGGAATTGAACCCAGGACCTGAAGAAGTCAAGTCCAACACCTGACCGTTAGAACACAAAGGCAATGAGATAAAAAGTGATTATGTCTGTAAAACAGACAAGGGCTAAAATAAAAAATGTAAGAAAACGATTTGTAACATTTCCTCCTGAAAGCTTCTTTGGAAATAATAGTTAATGCAATTATTATTATTTTTATGTATGATTAATCAAATATAAAGAAAAAGCCAGCTGATTATACCGTGGTTGATTATATATCAGCTGGTCACTTACTCAAACACTCAAAAAATTTAGTGACCTCTTACTTGAAAATATGTCAGATGATAGTATACATGCCATTTTGCTTAAATAAAACCATAAGGTATGTTACTGGAAGGGTCTGCTGATGCAGTGAAAGGACTAAATTGGGAGCATTAAATATAGTAGCTGGACT
>NJDD01006826.1:54695-76078 GCA_002245505.1 Calephelis nemesis | reverse complement strand
CCAATCAATGTTTAAAGTATGTAGTGTCGTGCTCACCGGCTCCCGGTCAGTTGCCAGTATAGAGAATTTTTTCTATTACCGGGAGCCGGTAAGTTGCCAGTTGAAGGGATACATAATTCTTTAATTTACCCTATAAGATATAGGCAGACTCGTGGATAATTGCTTTCATCCATGTGTTGAGTCAATAGATCCAGACGGTCTATTTCCATTAAAAGATCACAAGCTTGAATTTCAGCAGAGTGTTGCATATCAAAAGTCACAACATCTCGCACTAGAGGCATAAGTGTATCCATATTTTCCACATTCCATTCTTCAGCTATTTCTCCTTCCAGTTGCCTGAAAAAGTAAATAAGTTGTACTAAAACAGTCTTCACTAATATTAGAAGTAATAACTTTGTCTTATCCTAGCACAGTCATTAATATTTGATGTGATCAAAGGTATAAGCAATCCAGTACATAATTGCTGTAAAAAATTGATGTTAAAAACCACTACACTACTAAGTAATACAGGACTAATCCTTTTAAATGGAGATTCTTTATATCATTTTAACTCTTTTTTAATTATATAGTGTGGATTAAATGTTAATAGCACCATTTGCTCCAAATAACACTCATACCCTTCCTTTGAGCAGTCTTCCATCATCAGTATTTTAATTTGACAAAGCATGTGCATTCTTGATTGGTTTATTTTATGATAAATTCAAAATAGGAATTTTGAGCTTTTAATATTTCCAAAAATTGGTATTAACAAATTTAAATTTGACTTTTAATATCAGCTTAATATTTTAGGCCCAGTGAATACATTTTGATGTAAATAGTTCAGTTTGTTTATTTGAAATAAATATAAATTAATGTTTTAGAGTAAAAAATGGGCAAACATACTTGCATACACACAAAAAATATGTGTACACACATACATACATACTTAAACACAAACATAAATCTTTTTGTATACATTTTATGTAGACACACAAATGAAAATTTTAATTTTACATACATTATGGGTTAATTTGACAGCTTCCTATTTGGAAAGTGGGTTAAAATGTCAGACAAATTATGTTAGAGCACTTACCTTACATACTCATGGCCCCATTCACCAACATTAGACATTGTACCAAGTAAGCAATATTTCAGACACTCCCTCTTTTCAGCAGCATCCTAAAATAAGCAGCAAATTTTTATTTTAAAACAAATTGAAAAACTTTCATTTTAATAACAAATGTCATTACTATTTTATGTGTACATAAAAACTACAGTTGAATTTACTGTGTACTTAGTCACAATGTTTTACCAATATTCAAATAGCATTTATAACATGTAAGTTTTTGCAGTGTGCCAGTGTGTGTAGCTAGGGAAGTACATTTGTATTACACCATTAAAATGGCATGTAATTAATTTTAAATCAACAATTTTTTTTGTATGTTTAATGTTAATTCTAAATTAAATCATAAGTAGCAAAGTACAAAACACAAAACACAAACAACAACATACAAAATTGTACAACATACAAAATTAATTGATTATTAAAAATACAGTAAAATGAAACTAGCCATCTACATGTCACAAACTATAGCTTGTTCACTTTTAGATGATCCTCCCACTTCAAATTCTTTGTTTTTCATACTGACTTTACAAAGTAAGACTAGCGCACATAATATGTATACATATGTTTTAAACCTTTAAAGTTTCTGTTTAATATTATAATATGCAATATCAACATTGAGGAAATATTAAAATATGAGGCTTTACGAGCTATAAGCTGTATACAAATTAGAGTTGCATATACATATAAAAAATATATATATCCAACATCATGTGTTCCATTTCATAAATATATAAAATGAAATGATTATTGAAACACTGTTCAGAAGGTGAAAACAGATTTTTAAACTTACAGGTGAACCACTCACTCCCATGGCAAGGACTGATACTACATCAGCACAAAACTTTTTTGTCTTTTGGTCAGTTATTTTATCATACACTTCTTTCAGGGCTGGATAGTGTTCTCGTAAAAATTTTAATGGCTTGGGTACAGACGTCATAGATGTTGTCGAGGTTCTAATAAGATCACTAAGCATGTTTAGAGCCGGCAGATATAGTTCTACTTCGTTACCCTGGTCAACAAATGAATATTATCAGATTTTAGCATTATAAACAATGGAAACTGAAAATATAATCTATTTAAACTTACCTTTAGCTTATCCACTAACATATTAAGTTCTTCCTGAAGGCGTTTATCTTCTTCAGACTAGAAATTAAGAATAATTATGAGTAAGGTACAGCAAGTTTCAGAAACAAAAGAGATATTATCAAATAACTTACTAAGTCATCATTTGGAGCTGGAGTAACTTCAGGTTTTTCTTTTTTTATTTCTTCTGTTTTAGGTTTCGGAGTCATTTTTCTAATTTAAAATAAATTGCAGATTTTAAACAGAGCTTCTTTACGAAAAGATGATTTTCGTAAATTTGACAATGACAGTTCACTTTCGCAAACGTCACGACGCCAATGTGACATTGACATCTGTTCTCTATTGTCAGTTGTCACAGATTTTTTCTAATTTCCATAGAGTTCGATTTTGAGTAATAATAATTAATATTGTTACTTCGAGACGTTTGAGTATTTTAATACTCAAAGAATTGTTATCATAAGGCCGGGACAAGCACACGCTTTTACTTTTTCCAATAGTCAAAAACCTAGTATCCGTTTTACGTGCGTTTAGGTCGTAAAAAAAATGGTTGTCTGTAAAGTTGGTTTGACGGGCGAAGATTTTACGTGACAACGTCTTTTTCTCGGTAGAATATTTATTGATATGAATATTATTAAATTGCACAATAGGAACAAGGAATTGAATAGAAATAAGAAATGCACAAATTTTTACTATAGAAATATATTTTGTTTACTAGGTCCGGCGGGCCTCTTTCTCGTTCGGTGAATCATCGTAACAGACGAGAGCGGGCGTTACACTTTTTCAAGAGTGACTCCGAGCCACGACCTAATTTAGGACATTGTCACGTCAAAACGGAAGAAAACCTAATGACTTCACCCCAGGTGCACCGCTCGACGTATTTTGGTTCAGCCGCCACATATGAAAGCAAATTTTTTATCACAAATAATAAAGACATTATTACAAGTACAGACAGGGGCGGTCTTACATTTATTTTTAGGTGGTGCGAGAATTCATAGTGGAGCCCTTCCCCTCCTCTTAACAAAAGAAAAGCTTTTTCTATGCAGTTACGATTTTAACCAAGCCCCGCTCCCCGCACCGCCAAAACTCACGCTGCTTCTTCCCGCGTTCAAATTCAAATCTAAATATATTTCATCCACGTGGATATATAGGTACAAAGATTCTTGTGATGCGTCTATTTAATTCTAAAAACTACCACCGGATCGGAACGCGGCCACTCATTAAAATGATTAGTCGAAAGAAACTCAGCGGGTTTGTTTTTTTTCTTACAAATATAATTTACAAAAATATATAATATATAAGTACATATAATTTGTAAAGATTGGTATGAGGAGCAATCAATCCCAAACATTTTTGTCTTCTAAATATTCTGAAATCTTATAATAACTCTTACCATACAACTAAAATTTAAAAACGTATCTTCACGCCTCGAACAGGTGGGCAGAGGCAGAACCAGAGCAGCCACGACTAGCCGAATGCACTGAGTCCCACAATGTGATAGGTGGCAAGCGTATTGCCAACCGGGCACATATTCAATCCCGGGCAACGCGAACTTTATCTTTATTAGAAAATTGAAAATATACCTTTCGTACGCCGCGGCGTTGGACTAGGCTTCTTGAGGTCCCGGGTTTGATTTCTGGATCAGGCAACAAAAAAATGAGAAAATGTAAAATTTTTCAATTTTCTATTCAAAAATAAAATTGCCCGGAATTGGATACCTATGTGCCAAACAAATAACTTTGTCTTTCATAATTTTCATAATAGTTGTGTCACCTCAATTAAAAAAATAAATAAAAGTGCAAAGGGGATCAATTATTCTTCGATATGAAACAATCTAATTACGATTTCTGTCTCTGTGTGAAATCCTAAATACAAAAAAAACCGTACGTGTGCGCTAGTTTCACAAAATTCGTTAGGATCATAGATCATGAAAGCAGACTTCTGAGCCCGGCCTAATAGAATTTTATTATATAATAAATATACTTTGAGTACCTACCAATACAAAATACATTCATAATTTGCAGAGTAAACGCCCAACATAAAAATAAGTTTATACAGCCGAATTGAGAACTTCATCTCTCTTGATCAACTTGATCTTGGTAAAAAGGGATCTACCTATACCTGTATAATATAGGAGCGTCCTAATAATCGCCTCTGTGGTCTAGCGGTTTGGTGTTAGACTTGACTTTATGAGATCACGTTACAATAACTAAATGTTTTTTCAACGTTCTTCTGCGATAGGAATGCGATATCTTATCACATAATGGAACTCAGTGACTTCGGCTAGTCGTGGGTGCTCTGATTGTGCTTCGGCCAACCTCTTTCGGAATATGGGCGAAGATAGGTACTTTTATTTTTCAGTAGTGTTAACCATAGATAATGCAAATTATTACAGTTAGTATAGTATATGTATATTTTTATTTTTTTACAAAGATAACCACGGGATTGGATATATGTTCCTGATAGGCGACAGGCTTTCCACTTAACACATTGTGGGACATAGTGTCTTCGGCTAGTCGTAGGTGCCTACTCCTTCGGGGATGTGGGCGTGAAGATGCTTTTATGTTTTTTTCTATTCAGGATAACCAAGCTTTTCGCTGTTATTATCACACTAGAAAATCAGACCAAGAAATAAAAATTAAGATAAGGAATAACAGAAACAATCTAAGTTTTTGCTGTATATCGCCTCTGTGGTCTAGCGGTTCAGTTGTTGGACTTGACTTCATGAGGTCCCGGATTCGAATCCCGGGTCGGGCAACAAAAAGAAAATTGGGTTTTTCCGATTTTCTAATAAAAAAATGTTGCTCGGGATAGGATAGGTACGTGCCCGGTTGGCGATAGGCTGGGCGCCTATTACATTGTGGGACTTAGTATCTTTGGCTAGTCGTGGGTGCCTTGGTTGTGCCTCTGACTACCTCTTCGGGGATGTGGGCGTGAAGATACTTTTTTTTGCCTATATATACTGCATAGGATGTATGCTTAGATTAAAAATTAAGTAGGTACATAAAAATATAATATAACTCAATTTTTTAACTTAAAGAACAAATAATTTAAGTGGCTGTTCGTAAAGCCCAAAGAAACAAAACCTTTTACTGCTTAAAATTAATGTTTATAGTAAGTAAAAAAGCTTTTATACGTAGACAGGTATCTATCTATATGTATAAAACTCTCGTGTCAAAATGTTCGTTCCCTTACTCCACTGAAACTGCTTACCGATTCTCATGAAATTTTGTGAGCATATTGAGTAGGTCTGAGAATCGGCCAACATAAATTTTTTATACCCCTAAGAGATAAGGATGACTCACTCCGGTTGTTTTACTAAAATCACATTAAAAATATACCAGAACAACGTCTGTCCGGTCAGGTTATCTACGAAATAAAAATCAAAAAATATTTTTTTTGTCTGTACCTATGATTTAATTCCTTAATGGCTAGCCCTATGTCGACTGCATACTTGAAGGAGTTAGGAGTTACTTTTTAATTTCTGTCCCGATTATTCAAAATGGTGCTCGGGATAGCGAAAACAGTATGAATACCTACTATCTGCATATAAAATACAAGATGGTCAAATATCTAGCCTTATAAATTAATTGGAACTTAACAAGTTATTTAAATAGGTATTACGATTTGGAAAAGAGATAATAAATCATTGTAAATAATTTTTTTTAGTAATAATTAAATTCTCATAAAGGTATTTTTTATTAAAATATATTTGGTTTCTTATCGGAAATCGTTCAAATAACAAAAATTGGATTAAATCTTTTTAGCGCCTTTCTGTGATATAAGAAAAAATAGACAGACCGACAAGAAGTCGAAAAAATTGTTCCAGCTAATTAAGCTTATAACTTGCATGTACCTAAACAATTTCATGACTTATGTTTATGAATGAGTAGCTTTTGCCTGCGGCTTTGCCCGCGGGATTAATAGTCCGAATAAATGGTGTGTTAATCCGAGTTACCCTCTATGTGTGTGTGCCAAATTTCATGAAAATCGGTTTAACAGTTTTTGTGTGAAGAAGTAACAAACAAACATACATTCAAACTTTCGCATTTATAATATAAGTAAGATAGTAGAACTCATTCGCACTCTACACTGTAGCAGCATTGCAATGTTTGTAGGTAGTAAATAGGTACACAGTGTAAATAGAAGTTATACTGTTGTAAGTATGTAGGTAGGTACAGTACAGTAGGTCTGTATATTTTATGCATACGATACTGGTACTTAGGTACGTTATATGACGCTTCTCTGGCTGTCCTCATATAAACTGAAACAAAAAACCTCATAGAAATTGTAATTTTATCTTTGTGTGACGATCATCATTCAGTGGGCTCGCTGCATTTATAAATATTTTGATTTCGAGGAGCAAATCAGATAAGGAGATACCTTTTAGTCCGTTGAAAGCAACTGTTGCAGTCGTAATAAAGTTCAGTCCAAAAGAAATAAGAATAAATATAACAGCTGTATAATCTAAAATCATACAAGTAATAAGGTAATTTGGAAGTATTTCCCTAAACATATTAATTTATTATTATACTAGCTGTTACCCGCGGCTTCGCCCGCGTAGTCTACTAACTTGATATTTAGCTCTCCAACACTGCTCGTTAAAATTTTAAGATAAAGTGTAGCCTAAATCGCTATCCAAAGTTTCATCTATTTTTTTGGAAATATTAAATCAATTCAGCAATTTTGACGTCAAAACTGAACATACGCTTTCTCTTTTTTAATTTCACCTCAGATAAATAGTAGGAATACGCTATTGTGTTTACAGTTTTATCTGCACTTTGGCAAATCCTGTGAAATTAAACTGTATAGCAAGTTATGGAAACTTCTAACAGTTTTTTTAAGTTGTAGAAATATACGTATCGTCTCTAAGGTCTAACCGTCCGTCTTCGGAATTACTTCTTGTGATCTTGGGTTCTGTTTCCGGTCCGGGCAACACAAAAAAATAAATAAAAATTTACTGTTTACTTTTAAAGGTTTTTTTTAATTTACGCAAAGAGGTTTACTGGTTTAAGCTTGAAAGCGTAACAGACAGATAGAGTTACTCTCGCATTTATATTATTAGTAGGGAAGTAGGGATTTTTAACCAATTTTGCTACTATGTACATATATCATAATTTCTTTGTGTGTTTTTCGTTAATGATAAACTGATGTACGTGGTTCATTGTTATGGACTTATGGTAAAAATTACTGTTAAATATTTACCTACGCAAATTGTGCCACCCCCGTTTACCCTCATAGGGGTTGATTTTCAAAAAACGCTTAGATATGTATCTCGTAATTTGTATTGCAGAGCATTATTTCAGTGTCACGCAAAATATTTCAATAGAATTAAATTTCCCATACAAACTTAGATACCCCCTTTAACCCCCAATGGGGGTGAATTTCGAAAAATCCTGAAATACGTGTTTCATCATTTGTACTAAAGAGCATTAATTCAAAGTTTTATGCAAAAATGTGCAATAAAAATATTTTTCTCATACATACTTTGCCACAAAAAAATGTACAAAAATCATACCATTACACGGCAACAAGTTTTATATTTTAGTCTAGAGGCAGAATCTACTGTCGTATCTAGATTAATTAGGAACTCTTATTTTTCCCTATTGGAAAAAACAATTAGGTACATCATTAGGTCACATAAAGATAGGGACGTCGAGTTAGTCGGTTATTGACACAAATTTAAATAATTATTTATTGAATACGATACATCCACGGCGAAGCCACCGAAATAAGCCAATTTCAATACTTCTTGTAGAGGTATGAAAACTATTATTTATACAAAAAACTTTAGACATTTTAATTGCATAATGGGTGGATAAACAGATGTCCTAAGTCTTCTATCAAATTGATAATTGTTTTTGTTATAGATAGTATGAGTTTTCTCCAAAAAACAAGGTTGTTACGGAAAAGTATTGCAACTTCACTAAAATGGTCAAAATCATCAGAAACTGGTCATATTCCAAGTGTAAAGTCATTGCCCTTAGTGAGCGGACCCTTACTTTTTTTAAGAACCTCAAGGGGAACAAGGTACGTACCTATGGTGAATTATATACATTCATACTTATAACATAGTATATGTTTGTCCGCTAAGTAAGTAAGTATACAAAAAGAGTAGGTACCTACCTACTCTTTTTATATACTTACTACTTTACCTACCTATTTAACCAAGCTAATGGACATTTGACATAAATTTATTAAGTTTTATTTTTTTAAACATAAAAGAGAGTTAGCCTATCCCTGGTATGGTATAGAGTTCTTCCCTTGTGAATTACTAACCATAATTAGGTAACAAGAATTTAATCCGATTCCAAAATCCTCGTTTGCGAATTTAATTTTTCAATTTATTTGCACTTTTAATAAATCTACATGCTTAAAAATCAGCTTTTGATTTTGAATTTAGTTCTAAAGTTTATGCGAGTTGAAGACATAAAATAAATAGTAGCAATTTCACGCAGCTTCGCCTGCGAAACTTGGCTTCTACTATTCATTTCAAACAAACAAACAAACAAAAAATCAAATCTTTCCTCTTTATGCTTTTAGTATAGGAAACAAATTAATAGTAAAATGTATCTTAACCTTTGTTTACTATAGATACTTAAACACTTACCTAATACATTATATTCACTGTAAATACATTTTTCATAGGTTGCACGAATATATTGACGTTCGACACAAAAATCTGGGTTCTATTTTTAAGGAACGATTGGATGGAAAAACAGATTTAATATTCATTAGCGACCCTGACATGATAAAATCACTTTTTATAAATTACGAAGGCAAATATCCTGTACATATTTTACCTGAACCTTGGATCTTATACGAGAAAATGAAAGGTTCAAAAAGAGGTTTATTTTTCATGAATGGAGAGGAGTGGTTAGATAATCGTCGTATTATGAATAAATATTTGTTAAAAGATAATACTGAAGAATGGATCTATCGTCCTGTACGAAAAGCAGTTGATGATTTTGTATCTGACTGGGAAGAAAAAGCCCAACCCTCATATGCGATTAGCGATTTAGAATCCGATTTATATAAATTTTCTATTAACGGTAGGTATGTTATTTTTGTAACAATAATTATCTTAAATTAGTTTCTATAATCGTATTAAGTAAGGAGGTATATGCAGTTTTCCACAGATTTGGCCACATGGTGGCACGTAAAGTACCTACCTAGTACTATTTAAATTATGCGCTTCGGTTATATTCCCTAAGCTTCGGAAATCCGAATGTATTTTAAAGACATCTATATAGAGTTGTATTACATAATTAAACATTTCGCTTAAATTTTAGGTATGAATGTATAAAGTGAAATATACATTTAAAAATGAAACTATAAAGTGCAAAAAGGGTAAAAAGTGTAAAGCCGAAGCACATAATTTAAATAGTATTAGGTACTGTAGCTTCATTTATAGATACTACTTAAACCAATTATACCGATAGCATATTCCATTCAGTCGATTTAGATTTTAATAACCACATTTTGAGATATCTATTGATTAATGTTAGAATTTGACGATCACAAACAATTTTATCTCATTTTTAACAACAGTAAGATATCGTTACAGCTATACCCTCTAACAGTAAACATTCAGCTGAATAATATGTAACTTCACAAGTTTTAGATAAATTGTAAGTCGTAATAATCACGATAACTACTTAATTGTGTTTTTGTTCATATGTTTTTTAGCATTTAATTATTGTAATAAAATTTAATTATTTTCAGTAATTGTTAGTATTTTACTCGGAGAAAGCCCTGCAAAGTTCAGCAATCATTATGATGAACTTATTACAATATTTTCGATGTCCGTAAAACGTATCTTTAAAACAACCACTGCACTTTACGGTTTGCCGCTGAATTTCTGCCAAAAGTTTAATTTAAAAGTATGGAGAGATTTTGAATGCTCTGTGGATCATTCTTTGTTTTTAGGTAAATATTGTCTTTTTACATTACCGTATTTTTACAAGTAAAATTTACGTGTATTATCAAGCAAGTCCAAAATGGAGGAAGTAATCAATATTTCCACTGCAGGTTTATTTTTACCTATTTATACTAATATAATAAAGAAGAAATGTTTGATTTTTGTTTGTTTGAACTGAGCTGACTCCAAAACTATTGGACCAATTTCAAAAATTATTTTACCCTTGGAATGCTACATTATCGCTAAGTGACATAGACTTTGTTTCATCAAAATCGGTATAGTAAAAGCCAAATTACGCAGCGATGCTGCTTGAAACTGCTAGTATATTAATATATTTGTTACGTGATTTTTCAGCCAATAGCGAACAGATTAGGATATAATTGGTTTTGATAGTTCGGTATTGTAAAGTACCTAGGTTATGATTCTTGATAAGTATACCTAATATAGGACCACAGAAATCTCTTATAAGCTTTAACACGATTCGACTAGTGCCTTTTAGTTATTCCCATTTGCATAAATATCTATACAAAATCGTGAAATTGATTTTCAGTCTGATTACACTTACGTATTTGTAGTCATAATTAAGTATGTACTTTCTCCGTCTTTGGTACGGGTCATGACTTTTGAGAAAAAATAGTTTATCCGCCTCTCTGCCTAGCAGTTCGTGAGAGGTGAGCATTGGCTAAATAGGTTATTACAGTTAAGCCCAATGGTGGTAAAGTGCTGTGCAGTATCTTGGCCGAGCACGGCTCCACCGCCACCTATTCTGGCAGCCATAATGGAAAAGTCATGTTCCGGTTAGAAGTACTTATAGTGTAGACATTAACGACCCGACCGCAGGAAAGCGGCACACCTGTAACATCTATGACTTTTATAGGCCACGGTTTTCTCTTAACGTTTTCCAATATAAAAATAAATAAATACGTAGGTAGATTCTTATTTGAACCTGAAGTCTGTCGCTGTATTAGATGATAGTAAAATGAAGTAGGGATGTACGTACAGACATATAAATTCTATGCTTGCGTACACATAAGCAAAATTAAATAAACATTTCCTTCTTCATTAGTAGCTCAGTTATATAAAAATAGTAGTTTAGAGTATTGCTTGACCTAAACAATTGAATCAAGTTGTATTTTGTTCTTAGCACAAAAACTGGTCAACGAGATACTTCATAGGAAGGTGAGTAATAATGGGTTGATTGATAAACTTTTGATGGAAAATGTGAGTGACGACACGATTACAAAAATTGTTGCCGACCTTATTATCGCAGCAGGAGATACGGTAAGTCGCAAAATTTTACCTTTTTTGTCACTACATATTTACTAAACTCTGCTTTATTCAGATAGGCAAATCAAAAAAAAATATTAAGCTCATACTAACTACTTACTTACTTATAATTACTTCTAAATATTGTAGAGTTATTCTTAGATAGAGAAAAAAAATGTGATATTTGTGTTTTCTTTGTTTTTGTAGATAACTTATTATTATATAGGTAATTACTTATTAGTATTACACTAAGCTACGATTTGTTTCAGACGGCGTATACAACACTATGGGTATTATTTCTTCTGTCGAAAAATTACAAAGTAATGACTGAGATCCGTAACAAAGAACGTTCATTCGTTAAATTTGTTGTTCAAGAAACAATGAGATTGTACCCAGTTGCACCATTTTTGACTAGAATTTTGCCAAGAGAAGTGTGTTTAGGAAGATATCAAATCCAAGAAAAGGTAAGTTTTTTAATACAGATACATACCTGCCTAAACACATACTTAGATTTAACCATGTTTTAGCCTTTGATAGTAGATGTTTCCACCATATTATATATAACATAAGTAATAATAAAATAAAATTTAATTAAATAATTGTATATTGTATTGTGGAGATATAGTTACCCAATACATAATATTATCAGATTATAAGATGTGCAGGGATTCACTAAGGGGTCATCTAATAATAAAAATATGTCTGAATGAAGGAATAAGATTACAGCAAAGTCTCGAGGTATTGCGAGATGTAAGGAGGGAAGGTGATATAAAGTGTGACTATTTTTAATAATTGAAGTCGAGGTTTCTAATTCGAATCTTAATGTTAAAAAAAGCCTTACAAATCCGTGGTGCGAACCAGTGCAATTATTATATTTTCCCCATGATAAAAACTTGTTTTCATTATTTTTAATCCAGTCCAAATCAACTAACTTTCGTGATGTTGGGCAAGGGGTAATAATCTTTAATCTAATTATGTATGTCCAAGAGAGACAGGGAGTTCAAATAATGCTTAAAACATCACTTTGTTAACGTATGACCACTAAGACAACTCTGTGCCTTGAGAAAAATATCCCAAGTATGCCATAACTTACAGAGATGGTAGCCAGTTCCAAAAAGATATAGAGGTGGATTTACATTTTGTTACCAGACTAACAAGAGAAGAACAAGTCACGTCTTACTGTCAAACTGACAATGAAATGTCAATGTTAAAATCAGCTGTTTATCTCGTTTATTTTTTTGAATTACTAAAATTTGAATTGTTTTTATCTTATTATCGCAATAATATTAATAAGTTTAAGTGTAAATTCAGTTTGTGTTATAAATGTATACTTAAGCGTTATGATTTGCTACAAAATTATTGCTAAACATAACAAAATAACCTTACCTATACGTGCTTATAGCAGTATTATTTCTAGTCATGTTAATTTTAATAGAAAAACGAATAACAAATGTACAAATACATTATACAATCCTTGTTTAAATAGTAAAAGAAACATTTCTTTAGAAGGAATCGCAAAATGGCAAGAACAGACATATAATAGCATTTGCAGTAGCAGCCTGGTGGGCTACATGCAAGACAGTTTAGTTTATATACATGACACTACTGGATTAAGCTGGTCAGCTACCATCATCATTTCTACTGTATTAATTAGAGGACTAATAACTTTGCCATTGTCGGCCTATCAAAATTATATACTTGCAAAAGTTGAAAATGTTAGTGTTGAATTACAAGATTTAACTGAGGAGCTAAGAAGAGAAGTTGCAATTGCTAAGAAAAAGTTCAATCTAACTGATAAGCAAACAGTATCATTATATCGACAATCAATGAAAAAGCAATGGAGAATTTTGATAGAAAGAGATAATTGCCATCCTTTAAAAGCAACTCTAGTTATATGGTTTCAAATACCCATTTGGGTTTGTATGTCCTTTGCTTTAAGGAACTTGGTGAATATGTACCCTCCAGAAGCAAGTGCTTTAGTAACTTTAATGGAATTATCTGTCGGTGGCTTTGGTTGGATTCCAAATCTAACTGAACCCGACCATTCTTATATATTGCCTGTAATATTTGGCTTGACAAACTTGGCTATTATTGAAATACAAAGGGTTTCTAAGTTGAGAAAGCCTTCAAGAGCTTACAATATATTTACTAATATCTTCAGAGGATTTTCAATAGTAATGATACCAGTAGCAGCCACTGTCCCTTCATGTTTGAGTCTGTATTGGACAACTTCAAGTGTATTTGGGTTGTTTCAAACAATTAGCCTCTTATCACCATCATTGAGAAGAAAGTTAAAAATACCAGAAGCACCAAGTGAACTCGAAAATCCTTATAAACATATAAAAAATGAAATAAGTTATTCTGTAAATAAAATTGTACAAAGAAAGTGATGTAATAATGCATTATCATTTTTACTTTTAATTTGCCTATAATTATAAATAACTATGTGCCCGCAATATACTTATGTTTGTACCTCTGCCTACCTCTTTGGGGGTATGGATTCCAAGACACTTTTTTTTTTGATAATTTGACCAATTTAAGGTTTAGTAAATTAATCTAATTATATTCCTTGGTAATTGACAATTGCAAGGGTTAGTACTGTTGCTGCTGAATATTATAATTTTTGGCTCTGTCCAAACCTATGAGAAAAACACATCAGGAGAACTTGTTTGATGTCTGTAAAAATAAGTAAAGCAATAGCTCCACCTATTACATATACTTCGATATACAGAATATATAAGTATTGTTTTTAGATTAAGTTGCTTTCATTTTCAGCACTTTTTACTACCAGCAGACCTATTTTTTATTGATACTCATTTTCTTACATAAAGTGAGTCCATTTTGTCCCTGGTATTTTTACAATATTGTTAGTTGTCTCTGATATGACCTGCTTCTCTTTCTTTTTCCTCTTTCCTTGAACCATTTGTAGATTTTTTCCTTTACCATGTGACTTGTCCACTTCCAGTTGTGCTTTGTCACAGAAATATCTTTGACATGGGAGTTACTTTTAGGTAGACATTTATTTATTTTCATGTAGAAATGACATAAAATGGATGACTTCATGCTGTACCTTAATTTTGTGCCAGTCAACTCAGTCAGTCAACAACAACAAAAGGTAGAGCTGAAATGATTGCAAGAATGCAGTCACATATTGTATTAAAAATAAATGTACCTATGAGTTAAATATTGAACCTATATTTCGAAAAACTGCTTGGCAGCCAGTATGCTGATGCTCCATAGCATATTCTATACAAGCAGTATTACTATTTTTTCTTTAAGTTTAAAACTGAACCTTCATACCAGAACCTCTGCCTGACAAGGATAGCACTATATGGATACTGGAAAAAATTTAGAAACGGTATTATAAAAAAATATATGTATCTTGATACCCATGTTCCCGAAGGGGTAGACAGAGGTGCAACTGTTCCGGTCTGGTGGTAGAATTACATAGATGCGTTACAAGTGTTATGGTCTAATTGAAATAAACGATTTTCAATTTCAATTAACCACTGCAACCAAGAGTAGCTATATTATGATAAGGCGCAAACCTATCGCCATTTGCGCACCTATACAAAACTGGGTAACTTTTTTTAGGTAATTGAATAAGTAACACAGTATAAGTTGCGTGGCCCGGAAATCGAACACGAGGCCTCACGTCTAACACCGGACCACTATACAACAGGGTACCTACTTAACTATTGAAATACCCATATCATTTTTTTAACACTGATAATTTAAAATTGTTTAACTTTCAGACTCCTGTAATAGCCTCAATCTACACATTAGGTCGCAATGAGGAGTACTTTAGTAAGGCACACAAGTTTCTGCCATACCGTTGGGACAGGACTGACAATCGTAAGGACAGTCTTGCTAATCACACTCCGACAGCATCATTACCTTTTGCGTTAGGAGTTCGATCTTGTATCGGAAAAAAAATTGCAATGACGCAGCTTACAGAAGTTATTTCGCAGGTAGGCTTCAGATTTGCTAAGTGCATTTCATGTTCGCTTTAGGAAATAAAAGTTAAATATGTACCTACTCTAAAATATCGAAGATTATATTACGTATGTATTATAGGTACATACGTATTTAACTTTTATCAAATAGTCCTCCATACCAGAAAAAATACTACTCTAACATCTACACACCAAGTTTAATTATGATTTTGCTATGTCGTTGAACGAGGCGTTAAACAAGTACCTATCAATAGTAGTAAGAGACAACGGTGGGCTATAGACGCCATAGATGTTACAGCTGCGTCGCTGTCCTGAGGCCGGAACAGGGTGCATATTATGTATTTCAGTTGCCAACTCAAAATGGAAAAGTGTACATCAAATGACGAGTTTTATATTTGCTATCTCCAGTGACCAACAGAAATACAATAGAGATAGCAAACACAAATGACGTCATTTGATGTACACTTTTGCAGTTTGAGTTGGCAACTGAGATAAATAATCACCCCCCAGAAGGGCTATTGTACAAGTCTCCCGGCTATCCTACCCTCCAAACCCGAACATGACCAAGTCCTTATGGCGGCAAGAATAGGTAAGGCGGGTAGATCCATACCCAAGATCCATACAAGTTGCTGCACAACACTCTACCACCATTGGTCTTATAAAGTTATGTAAAGTATTATAGGTATCTATCTACCTATAACTATCATGGGGAATGCTCTGAGGAGTTGTTTGGTTTAAGTCCAGCCACTGATTTCCACGTTCGGACATCGCGTCAGAGCTTAAGGTATCATGCCCATCATCCCGATGCGTGGCGATCTACAACTGTGTGATTCCGAAGACATTTTTTACCGTATAACACCTTTGTGGAATCAGTTACCGAGGGCGGTATTGCCAAACGATTATGACTTATGAACCTTCAAGAAAAGAGCGTACTCATTCCTTAAAGGTCGGCAACGCATCTGTGATACTCCTGGTGTTGCGGATGTCCGTGGGCGGAGGTGATCACTTTCCATCAGGTGACCCCCTTGCTTGTTTGCCTCCTCTTCTATAAAAAAAATGTCTTTTTGTCACTATGTTTTGAGTTAATTGTAGGTCGTTATTATGTAACACGATCTAATAGTCAGCCGCTAATACCATGTACATTTATAAGTTTTGCCTTACTTATGCTTTAAATATTTTAACTTTATATTACAGATAGTAGAAAAATTCGATTTCAAATGCACAAATACCCATGTGAATGCCATCACTTCGCAAGTTTTGATTCCGGATAAAAATATCAAATTGGTGATAACTGCAAGAAATAAATAAGTGTTTATAATGAATAAAATATTTTTATTCTATATGTTACTTAATTACACATATAATACATTTAAACATCTATTATTTTCATTTAAGATAATAATACATTAAAATGAATATTCCAATGACTATTAGGAATGTTTAACATGCTTTTAGTATTAATATTTCAAGAGTAGGTATGTGAAATTTGGGCATAAATATTTTAGTACATAATATACATATACTAAAATACACAATATGTACTAAAATGTTTATGCCCAAATTTTAATTTAATATGTTATATTCATTGTTCGAGTACTGAGTAGTAAAGGAACAGGGCCCGGAATCTTTTAACCTTAAAGTGATTTTTAAGCGATTATTTTTACCGCTGGTTCTAGATAAACGGTTTTGAAATGACCTCAAACTAAATTGGTATTAAACTTTAGACGTATTATTAATAATAAACGTGGGCTAACGTAAGAGTAAAATTGAGTTGTTATTATAGTATGTATCACATTGTCATGAGACTATAATACCAGGCTGAACCTTGGATTACTTTACTCCGTGTTTGGTAATAAGAGAATATACGTTTTAAATGAAACGCGACTAAGATGTTAGCAGTAGGTTTGAATCATTTGAGTTAAACCAAAATTAAGCAAAATAAAAAATACCCAAAATACCCTTATTAACACCCCTCAAAACCCTATCACAAAATATCTTCGTTTGACCACGGTGAACCCAAATTGTATGGAAAACATGAATATCTATTTATAAAAAAACAGGTATCTTCACGCTCATATCCCCGAAGAGGTAGGCAGAGGCACAACCAGGGTACTCACGACTAGCCGAAGACACTAAGTCCCACAATGTAATAGGTGGCAAGCCTATCGACAACCGGGCACATATCCAATCCCGAGCAACTTTTTCTTAAAGTAAAAAATTGGAAAAATCCAATTTTCTTTTTGTTGTTCGAATCCCGACCCGGGATTCGAACCCGGGACCTCATGCAATCATGTCCAACAACTGAACCGCTAGGTCTACGTTAATTTATTTTAGTATTTATACATAAAAATGTTTACATGTATAAATGTCTCAACGACTTTCACTACCATATCACAAGCAAAGAATTTCATCCATACAATTAAGTTGGATCCGTTTGACGAATTTGTTCAGATAATTATGCTTTTGCCAGTATCATTGTGGTCTTCTAACACTAGGAGTTAAGTAATTTAGAAATATTTAATTTAAAAATTATATATTTTTCTACGATTTATTGTTTTAATACTTGCATACTTGTTTCATACCACATAGAATATACCAATTTACTAGAAATGTTTCACGCAAACCACTTTTAGCTTCGCGTGTGTGTCTGTCTGTCTGTGGCATCGTAACTCTTCAGCTGGTGGACGGATTTTGTTTGTTTCTACTTTTTTGTTTGTACACCCATATCCATACTTGTAGGAATTATCGTGCGCCGCAATTTAAAAAAATACATAAAATGGCGGCGGGCACTAAGCCAGGCTTCATACAAAAAAAGTTCAATCCTCTTTATTTCATCTAGTTTTGCCATAAAAAAAACGATTGAAGAATATCAACCAATACAAGTTCATTCAAATACTTAAAATATGTCGTACAGCTTTGGTCGTATACATGTGAATAAAATAATACTTATGTACATTCAAAAATATTTTTCTACATAAAATCAGAGGGTTATTAGCCTTTATAATTTACAAAGCTAATAACGTTAATATAGTAAACGCAAAAAAACGCTAATCTTTTATTTATCAATTCCATAGATATTTATAACTACTTTTTACGCAATTACGAAATGCCAAAGGAGGGTAAAGGGTTATACGTTTTAAAATACATGTTTTCCATTTGCAGCACTCAGAAATCCAAAGTAATGCCAAGGAGGGTAATATATTTACAATTATACGTTTTAAAATGCATGTTTTCCATTTGCGGCACTCAGAGATCTAACGTAATGCCAAGGAGGGTAATATATTTACAATTATACGTTTTAAAATGCATGTTTTCCATTTGCGGCACTCAGAGATCCAACGTGTAAGTCGATTACGATACGTCAGTCGTTTCGTGGTAACCTTGCGAGTGTTACTTAAAAAAAAAAACAATAATTAAAATTTGAAATGTCGGCCAGTAGACGCCATATTGTAAAAAATAAAACCGAGAAACGATACGGGGCATCGATGAACAGTTATTTCAAAATCATTCGTTTCTTTTTTTAATAATCGTTAAGAATATTAGTCTTGGACTTAGGACTGTAACTATTGCTGTCAGGTTTTTGGTTTCTAAAAATGACGCACAGCTTTCCTGTTAGGGAATGTGATGTTGAAGTCGAAAACCTTTGGGAGACATTAATAATTATATTAATCTTATTTCACGAGCTGCCTAAGCAACATTGTTTTAATATCCTCAAGCCACTGCTCCTTGTATTTAAGTTTAAGTATATTCGTAAATGACTGAACACGTTCAGCCTCAGACATCTTCCCCGTTAACAAATACGCCACAGACTCCACACACAAAAAGCCCATCCCATCACACAAGGACCATACATAAATTTTATCGGCAGTATCTGGTTTTAACTTAAATTGTAATATAGCACTACTTAACAACTCTTTAAGTTTATCAAACAGAAATCTATCAGCAAGGAGCAAAACTTCTAAATTGGTTTCCAAATGCTCAGCCATTGGAAATATTTCTATATCACATTTAGCGTTATTAAGTCCACATAATAAGAGAGTAAACAAATACTCTAAGGCTAGTTTGGAAACATTTTTTAGCCGCACACATTTCTCAGTGGATTCTTTAAACCGTCCCATCAACATGGCACTGAACACTTCTGAATGTTGGCACAGAAACGACTTATCTGCCTTCACTGTAGATAAATCATCTAATTCAAAAGTAACAATGTCCTCTGGTGTCAAGTTATCCAATATGGGATCATAAGTAACAGTGACATAATCTTTGTATCTGGTTTCTAATATTTTTGGATCTTTTATGTGAACGTTAGTAGCCAATTTGGCCAGGGCTATTACACAGTCTTGAATTTTCTCTTTAGATTCAACTATAATGTTGAACAATATGTTCAAAGCGTTGCAGTCTATTAAATACTTTTTCAATGCCTTTTCAGCCCTGCAAGAAAATATACTAATTATTATATAATCTTCAAATGTACTTCCTAAACGCACTATCTATATACTTGCTAACTGCTAGTTTTAGATATACTCCCTACGAGTTTCATATTTGAGACTAGTTGGGAATTCCCTGTATTATTTCGGAGAAATTGCTACGATTAAAGTTGGGTTTCTGCAATGTTGGTTTATTTATATTCCGACGGTGGAAGAATTTGTCAATAGTTCAATTTAAATTTTGCAAGACATCGGCCTGCCCTTCGGTAGCTTCGCAACTGCTTGAAAAGCTGTCTTCTCTGTCTGTCGGACAGCGGGTGTGTAACTTTCCCGAACGTTGGTAAATAGGTACCATAAAGCGGATTGTATTATTGGGTCAAAAATCCATTTCAATCTGTGCAGAACTTACCGACAAACAACTTTATTTTTATACAGACTGTAATATATTGAAGCAAGCTTGACGTAGTCAAAAGTATGCGTGACGGAAGGATGCCCAACATAAAGTAAAGTGGAGCAAGACATTTAATAAGTTGTACCACTAGGATAACCGCCACCTTGGTGCGGAAGATTATGTGACTTCTGTTGCAATTTGACAAAAAAAATGGTTTAGGTAAAAAATTTTTTTTCAAAAATTAGTTCTTGGTATCGTTGGATTCGGAAAGAAATAATCTATCTAATGCCCTTTTCAAAATAACAAAAATCGCATTATATCTCGAGATATTCAGTCTAAAATCGGTTTAACTGACGCAGATGTCGAGATCGCTAGTACCTACCAAATATATTGAATACTAATTAAACCTACATAAAATATCATAACTATCTCAATTCCAATATAAAAATGGATTATATCGCCAAAAACTCTTTTAACAAGTGCAATATTTGGGGTGATTTTCTTTAGTAAAATTGAAAATAATGCTCCCAATGTTTAAAATGTTATTTGCGTCAAGTCACGTATTTGTTAGTTTAACCATTCTCGAACTCAACCCTTGAATTATGCAATTTATAGATAAGATTTTTTTATACATTTCTTACCTGACTATATATGGCAGTGTTAGAGAAAGTGTTTGCTTCATCGAGGCGCTCCCTTTCAAAAGCTGGTAGCTTATTTCACCAATTCCATAACTTGACTCTGCTAATATTGCTAACTGAGTTAGAAACTTTGAGCATAACTTCAATATCTGCAAAATAATTAAAAACTGTTAACATTTCTTAGCCATACCATGGCAAGGATTATGGGGTTTTCGTATAAATAATCATAAACAACAATAGCATTTTCGTTTATACTCTTATGCAAACACATACTATGTTTTTTGCAGATGTATGTTCGTAAAAGCAGAAACCGTACATCTGATTTTTAAATCAGCTTGAAAAATCTTCTCAACAGACCAAGTTTTAGATACTTAAGATATTTTTAAGAGACAACATGCGTTATAAAAAAAAAAGCCAAAATCATAATCACAACAAATACATATTAATCGTTTAATAATACGTCTATCTAAACAAGATATAAAATTAATTAGTATTGTTTCAAGTAAACGACCCAATCAGACGTATCCAAAAAAAATCCAAATTCAAAAAATCAATAATTTATTGCGGTAAATACACCAACAATAAAAATAAAAAAGAAA
>NJDD01006826.1:30699-49025 GCA_002245505.1 Calephelis nemesis | reverse complement strand
TAGTTCCGCAACAGCGTTTTCAGAGGACAAATGTTTATCGTGTTCCTCTGCATCCGGTTCACTACACACAGGGGAATATCGACCTGACAGTTCCGAGTCTGAAGTATCGTCTGAAATGAAAACAGATATCTAGACAACTTGCAAGTTTATTATTTTAATTACTAAAGACACATTTAATTAAAGTTCTCTATTGCGACGATATAGTTAGTCTAACCAAGCTGACTATTTTTTTTTTCTTGAATAAATCTGAATATGGTATTCTTTCGAGTATGGATTTGAATTTATCACCCGCTAAGGTAAAAACGAATAAATACATGTATAATAAATGAATAAGCCCGGAGAACTTAACGAATTAAACTCAAAGTAAGCAAATTACATGACATGATTTAATCTTCAAGAAAATTACATAACACATATTAAACTCAAAGTAAGCAAATTACATGTGCGCTAGTTGCATATCAATACATAGAAAATACATGTTTAAGGAAGGCCGAAAAGAAATGCCGGATTAGAAACCCTCAGTTTCAAATGTTAAGGCTTAGGCTGTTACTTTATAGTAAACTAGCTGTTCCCGCGAACTTCGTTCCGCCCGTTCACTTTGTATGGGAAAAATAAAAATGTTGTTTTTCCCAGTTTCCTCACAATTGAACAAGATAAAAAGTATCCTATGTCCTTCTCCGGTTTTAAGTTACCTCCCCACCAATTTTCAGCCTAATCGGTTCAGCCGTTCTTAAGTTATAAATAGTGTAACTAACACCACTTTCTTTATAAAGCCCGGTGAAGTTGTAAAAACCGCGAGGTTGGCAACGCAATAGTCATTCCAAAAAAAAAAACACTTTCTTTTATATATATTATAGATGTACGGGCTAGACCGTACATTGACCATATGCTTAAGCATAGGTAATGCAGGTTCAGCGATTTGGTGTCACATAATTTCCATACTTTTCATCAGTTTGTAGCAGACTTCCGTGTTGTGCATTCTCATCAAATCTATATAAAGATCAAATCATATTACTTATTCCCGTCGCACGTCTAGCCTCTATCAAAATCAATAAATGAAATATCATTTTATTATAATTTTAAGATAAATCAATAATCAGCGTTTGAGTTTCAGAAATGTTTAAATCATTGTCTTTTATATTAAATTGTATCAGAGAGTATTAAAAAGTATTATTATCTAAATCATCATTAGTATTCATAATCGTCATTAACAGTCTGTAGGACTGTTATAGTAAAGACATAGAAAAAACTTTAGATGGCTCATGACTTTTCGACATAAAATTATGTTGAAATAAATTTAATGAACACCCAGAGACAAATATAGAAATAAATATAAATAGAAATAGATTGTACGAGAAAGCATGGTCGGGCCGTAAATAAGAGCCGCATAGATGGTCGGAATGATACGACGTATACACTAACTAACTAATGCGGCAGTCACATGTCAAGGTTGCGAAATTAGTGGTATACGTTTACCTAAGGATACGTAAAACTGTTTAGAGATTCGTTTGGGAATCATAAAAGTGTTCAGCTTAATATTTAAAATTCAAACCTCTCAAGACAGTTTAGACATGAAAAGATGTCAAACAAACGAAATCATAAACAATTTTTTAAGTGAAGTTATATCAATGAACATTTATATAACTTCTATAATGGATGTACAATTTAAGATTTCACACTGAAACCCAATTTCTTTTTTTTAAAGCAGTGTTTAAGTTACTAAAAAATAGTGACGTCATTAACTTAGAGACGCCTCCAATCAATTAAATTGAAAAAGTTCTAATTTTCTGTAATTTAATTGGTCGCAAGTGTTAACAAGGTTGATGACGTCACAACAGTCTTATGGTGAACGAACTATATTCCGACTTTATCGCACTGAGCACGCCCACCAAAGCACTCACGTACAAGGATTAGCACAAGTTGTGTAAGTACTTACCATCATTAGTGCTCAATGGAGACGTAGGACCAGAACTGCACGGACTCCACTGAAACTCATTTCTGTACGGAGATGTGCAACTACCTTCACCAGTACTGAACCCTGATTCGGGGCTCCAATCAAAACGCGCACGCTTACTCGAAGAACCCCTGTAGTCTGGGCTAAACCCGGAACTATTCCCTTCAGAACTCGGGGACATTGGCATGGAATCTCTCTCAGGACTCATGGAACTGGCTGGCATCTGCTGGGCTACGAACGCCCATTCAGGACTTTTAGGCTCCCAGTAAACACCAGCTGACCAATCTTTACTAGCCATTTTGAGCAGATGGGATTTCTGAAAATTATTGTTATTACTATTTTTAGGCTTAGGTATAATAAATTTTGTCTGACACGAGAATAAAAACATCATACGCGCGAGTGCAGGTACGCAGCGACTAACAGCCACCATATTTTTCATTGAACTAAAAAGATTGTTAAGATTGTAAAAAAAAAATTAAGATTGTATCTTAGTAGAAGCCTTCTTAACAGGCTTCCGATGGCATCCAGTTTAAAATAATACCAACTTAATAATAATAAAAGAACATCAAAGCCAGTTAAAACGAACATGGGTCAGTAATTCGCTTTTATCTACAGTATCTGACGCTAGGAATGCTTATGACTTCTTAGTTTGAAAAATGTAGCAAAACATTATGTTTATGTGTTAAAATAAAGTGTGCCTCAAAGTAGTTGATTTCGTATCCGACTAATGTAGTTTTGGCATTGGACCAAATTGTAATATGAAGTATATTTAAAAATTGCATTAAATGTAAAATACTTCTTTAAAAATGCAACATTTGTAACAAATACCAACCACTTTAAAAAAATCAGGCATTCTAGGCAAGGGTCTTTTTAAAGCTTTACGTCGTGGTGGCGTAGGTTCTTCCTCCTGACTCTCACTCTCATCACTCTCTCCACTATCAATTGCATCTACAAACCCAACGATCATATTGTCCCTTTCTATCACCACTTTTAATTCATCCCCATTTTCCGAAGCTAGTAAGCTTTTACGCCTATTAGGTGAAGTGGTTTCAGTTTTCATACTGTTATACATGAAGTTTTGTAAAGCTGCATTATAAACCGAATTTGTTTCACTTTTTATTCTCTCTTTCCGCTTAAAAGGCTCGTTTTTATCATTAGAAGTTTCTATGTTGTGATCATATTCCATTGTTGATACGTGGTTTGTCAATTTTTCCGTCAGTAAACTAACAATACCCTCGTTGACTAGTATTTGGAAAGCTGTAAAAATAAACAAAATATTATAAATAATTATTTATTACTTTATAATGAAATAGAAAATGTTTAATATATTGTCCCAATCATATTTTAAATTAACATACAAATATTTGAGTGAAGTTTATCTCAGAAAATGATTACATGAACACCATTATATATATGAAAATATTAAATGAAAACTGTAGCTACTAAATACAATGAGAGATTGAGTAAACTTACATGTATCATCAAACACATATTGTAGAAGGGCATGCAGGGAGTGCGCATTTACTTTTGCAGCTGTCATAAGCAGGGGCAGGCCTCCGCAATGCCTAAGACGAGATCTGTTTATTGCTTCGCCACTCAACTGAGCGAGTGCCTTAGCAGCACCCTCAGGCCAATGTGAGACATCTAAAATATGAAATAATGATTTAAATTGTTTTAATTGAGGACTTCAGAGTTTGGTAACACTTAAAAGGTTGCGTGTACTTATGTAGACGATATACCTACTTGAAAAAATAATAAAAAAATCTGTAACGAAAAATATACAAATTACACTTGTACATAATTAAATCATGTGTGTGGATGTAGAAACATGTTTCTAAAGCAGGCAACTTCATAATTTTGTGTAACAGATGCGCATACATCTTAAAATTTTGCTCTCCACTGAAACATCATCCTGTAACTTTTGTGGGACGGATCTTAAAATTTCACTCTCATTATTTTTTCATAATGCGCCTGAAGAAGTATAACTTCAAAAATCATTGAGACCTGTAGGGTTACTATTGAATCTATATTTAATGCAAATTGGAATCGGATTTGTGTCTAATAAGATAATAAATTATTATATTGATAATTAAAAATGTAGTGGTACCTGAATGCTTTTGTAAAATGCCCACTAATGACTCCACTAAACCTGCAATTCCTAGAAGTGGTCGAGTTGAGGAAAGATAGCACAAATTCATAAGGCATTTCAAAGCTAAGGATTCATGGTTTTTAATGAGTGCGACCAAACATTGATATCCCCGGCCGTCACCCTGAATCTGAAAGTATAGTTTTTAAATTATATTTAAGGAACAATTGTTTACTGTTACAATTTTTAAAAAAACAATAATTTTCGATCTGATATATGTGTATTTCGATCCCAACTCTGGTCATAGTTTTTCCACCCCCTGCATTTATGTTCAAAACCGAACAGTTATAAAAAATAAAGAGACAATTCATATTTTTTTTTAATTTGCTAATTTTTTTTATCTACAGCATAGTATCAGTTTCCAATGGTTTCATTCACTCTTACGCTGCAAATCCTGTCACATGTAATTAATTGGGCTATCAATTATTAAAATAGAATTTAATATACAGTAGAATCCATTTATTATGACTCCGCTTACATTGACCAACCGCCTATTATGACGTAATTACAGTACAAAGTTTTGTTTTCATATAAAATTCTTTACAAAAAAGTCGGATATAATGACATCTCATAAAGTGACATGTCGCTTATTATGACCCATTTTTAATAAATTATGTCCGGTTATAATGACCGATATGATACTTTACATTGCAAAGTATCATGTTTACACCTTCGCTAATGTTCTTTGATTCCCGACGACGTTCGGCACATGGTTTGACCATGGCGATGTCTTCTATACACAATAGCATTAGAGACTATTTTTACAATAAAATGAAAAAAAAGCAAACAAAAATTACAGATTCTATTCATTAAAAAATACACTTGTATGTGTATCATGTGTACATTATAAATGTGAAATTTTGATTTCATTAGTTACATACTAAATTTTTCTATTAAAATACATACCTACACACATATTTACGCAAAAATTGAATTTTTTTTCACAAAACGCTTTGTATGATGTCCGCTTAATATGACGTGTTTGTCGATTCCCTTCGATGTCATTATAAACGGATTCCACTGTACTTAATAGGCATTTTCAGGAAAAAGCAAATGCAAACAAACAATCGCTTCATTTTATTATTAGTCTAATAATTATTAGATGTTATTACCTGCTCAGCACACTGTGGGACTGAATATGTAGTAAAATATCCTAAGCACTTCAAAATTCCTACAATGAGTTCATCTTGACTTTTCTTTGGCTCTTCAACTTCTTTATCCAGTATGCCTGATTTTATGATACCTATTGATTCACATTCAGTTATCAATAATATTGATACACTTCGCACAGCATTCAATGTCAACATTTCTTCCCTTTTATCTGCTACCATCCATAACAATCTTGAAAATGTTTAAACAACTTATTATTATTTTTATTTTATTTTATATAAATTCAGTGGTGGTAAAGCGCTCATCAACAATACACCTAGACAGATACCATAGCCTTTCTTATACCTGAACATAGTGTATTGAACCTGTTGTAGTTCAGATTGGAAAATAATTTGAGTATACTCTTCAAGATTATAGTCAACTTATCTTATATAGAACTCTAAATTACAAGATAACAAAGCAAAAGTAAAAATCCTAGGTCTAGAACTGACAGGTACTACCAGGATAGTCCTATTTTTATTATTTTATCTTTTCAATGCAGTAATATTATTTTATGATTTACACTTATATTAATTTAAAAAACATAATTGTTCAATCAAATAAAATAGTGTCTATGAAGTTATAAAGTAATTTTGGCAATCTTACCTGATAGCTCTCACAGCCATTGTCAGTGTGGGATAAGATGTATTTTTATCTCTATTCTCAATCAATGTGACCAAGGCTTTCACTGCTCCATGACTATGCAGTCCCTCAGCATTTGATTGATTCTGGGCTAAATTACCTATTACTCGAGATGTTCTGCCCAAAAGACTGTCTCGGCATACAGTACTCAATATCGTGACCAGTGAACCATAACAATTCAATTTACCAACCTGCAATTCACAAACATATAACTAGAATTTATAGCTTGGCACTAAAATTATAATATCTTTAACCTTTGTCATTATTTATTTTTTAATTTTAAATTAATTATAATCTGAAGGTATGTTCTGCAGATATTACCTAAAATTTGAGTCCAATTATTAAAAAACAAGAAATAAAAAAGACATTGACAATTACAACCAAAATGTACAAATACAGTCTCATAAGTCATAACTAAATCAATCTCCACCAGACACATAAACATAAGCTAAACTAGATATAAATCTAAAATAACTACTACATACATATCTTCACGCCAAGTCCCTCACGGGGTAGGCAGAGAGTATCGAGTGCCAGACCTCACCTCACCTCACTAACTACTAACTAAAGCTAAACTAGACATATATTAGTTCTTAACAAACTAATTGTAATATTGTCATGAATATTGGGCAAAAGTTATCCAAATAGCCTTGCCTGGTTTCATACTTTAAGTAGGTAATTAAATTTTCAAATAGAAAGTTGGTGTGTCTCAAAACACTATGAAATGAATTTATACATAAATTTTGATATGCAGAACTATGTTAGAGACATCTATGTTTACTTATTTCGGTAATTGGCAACCTTTGCAATAGCTTCTTCGTATATTAACTAGAAGAAATCTAAGTTACTGTGCTACTTTAAGCACAGTCAAAGCTTTTTCAAGTATAGTTTTATACTTACCAATATGCTGCTTTTTTCATCCAAGCATACATTTCCCAATATACTAAGAGTGATATCCAAAATCTTTTCGTTAGGCTTACGTAAATGAGGCATCAAAAGTTCTATTCCACCACAATCACGAAATAACATCAGCCCCTTTTCATTACAAATTATTTTTGATCTAATTTTAATTAATGCCTCTTGAATTCTGCTGGATGAGGATGATTTTAACCCATCCATTACAGATTTAATGTACGTTTTATCCATTTTATATCTTTCTTAATTAAACATTACTTTAAATGTATTACATATTTCTGTTATTTTAATTTCATTTTTTATAAATATTTTTAATTTTTTAAAATAATTTGACACATGACACTAGACAGATGATGGGATTTGACATGTACATTTTTTCAATTCATTAATCGATAATTTTCAGGTGACAATGAACATTGAATAATGTTACTCCTTACGGACAGAAAATATCAATTGAGATTTCAAATAATATTCCTTTATGCCAAGTCTGAGTTTTTGAAGTGATTTAGTATCGCGTTTACGTTTAATGATCAAAATTTAAAGAATTATTGTCAGCGTCTCTAGCGAATACTTGGAACAATTAAATTATTCCATACATTTGGATCGTCGAAACGCAAACGCGATAGTAAAGTAAATTCGTGCAAAACTCACTCTCGACACCCTTAGGTCTAAACATTTGTTTACTAAAGTATGTACTACAGGTACAACAATTGCAAAAGTATTGTATTGGAAATGTTTGTGTTAAATTAAAGATACGTGTTATAAACTGTCTATCTTAAAAGTGTGTCCATTAAGAACGATTTAATACATCAGAATAGAATAGAACAATTCGAATGAAGAATCCTTCAGAGTGTTATAAAGTAACTTATATGCATTCTTAAATTATTTTTGTTTATAGTTTTTTTTAACTACTTTAATATTTTTTTGTGTTTTGAAAGTCGATAGACCGGAAACGCAACAGTAAAAAGAGATAAATACTTATGATAAACTCATAAGGTTTAATGTAAGAGAAAATGAGACAGGAATCACTATACATTGTTTCATATATTCGTGGTTTTCTTTCCACAAAAGGGTTCACCTAATCCACGAGTGAATTTGCATGCAACTATTTTTTTCAATTTAGTTGATCGAAATTAAAAAATAAGCGCATCGGAAATAAATGGAACATTTTCGAAGTAATTTTATTTACTTTAAATACATTTGTAACTATAATTATTATTAAATTATTAATGTAAGCCGAATAGACTTAAATTCTTTTGTGTGTAGGTAAAGTAAAAAGAACAATAAAAAAATAATTTGTTGTACAAAAATAATTGACATTTCACATTTTGACAGATGTGTAAATTAAGTTCTGAATAAAATTTACTAAAAACTGAATTTTGCTTATTTTAACATAAAATTGTCATGAAATCGTTTTGTGAGAGATGAGTGTCTTTGGAGATTTTCAGCGTGTGTGGGTCCAACGTTTTCCAGAGAGTGCTTTACCAGCCGCTTGGGAGGAAGATGTCAGAGCCAACTTGGCCAAACATAAACAGAAAGTAGCAGTTCTTAGAGAAGAATTAGAGAAAGAAGAATTTTATGTTGAATATTTAGAGACTTTACTGTCTGATGTAGAAAAACATAAACAATCCCAAGGCAGTCTAACGGCGCCGCCTTCTGGGCTTGATACGAATGACGATAAGACACCAGATAGCAAACAGGTAACTCATTGTGCTTATCGTATCGATTGTTTATTATTCGTTGTAGACGTAGAGTATGTCTCATATTGCCCTAAATAGTCCTTGCAATAAAAAACATTTCATACAGATAGTAAACATTTTGTGTGGTGAATAAATTAAACATTAATACCTTTTCTATGGATATATGAGTCATTATTTTTATATTATTATTCCTAACTAGTGTACTTAGAACAATATGAAATGGTAACTATAATTGCTTACATAATTTAATGATGTAGATGAACTTTTTATGTAACTGTGAATCATCAATTTACATATTGTGATGATGAGTTCCAACTAACAACATTACTTTTATCAGATGTTACTATCTATATGACTGTAAATATTATACAGATAGTATTTATAATATTTTGGGTACAAAAAATATAAAAATTGTTGATTACAGTATAATTAGTTGTGTCATTATTTACTGAGTGAAATTATATATTTATGTTATTATTTTCAAACCACCATTTAACATAAAATTTTGCCATATTAGGAATAATACATGTGTTAAAGATGGTAAGTTTAACACTAAATAAAAAACAAAAGTGAACATATCTATACTAATATTATAAAGAGGAATGGTTTGATTTTTTTTTTGTTATGAATAATGAATAGGCTCCAAAACTACTGAACCGATTTCAAAAATTCTTTCACCTTTCGAATGTTACATTATCCCTGAGTGACATAGGCTTTGTTTCATCAAAATCGATGCAGTAGAATCCAAATTACGCAGGCGAAGCTGCGTGAACCTGCTAGTATGTAATAAAACAAATATAGATTGATATATATATACACTGTCTTATTAACAAACATAGACTATGGCGCTCCAAGGTTCAATCTGGCATTACAGTCTCTACTACACTGTGATTCTTTGTATATAGACTATTATTTAAATTTAATTTCACTGTGTGACAATATACTATGGGATCCAGTAAGAATATATGTTTAAAAAATGTCATTTTAAATTAAATTATAATTTAAACAGTTAAAAATTAGTTTTCACAATGATTAAATTTTATTATTTGTTATATAATTTATTATATATTTGTTTTTTGCCTCTGTGGTCTAGCGGTTCAGTTGTTGGACTTGACTGCATGAGGTCCCGGGTTTGAATCCCGGGTCAGGCAACAAAAAGAAAATTGGGTTTTTTCCAATTTTCTAATAAAAAAAATGTTGCTCAGGATAGGATATGTGCCCGGTTGGCGATTGGCTTTCCATCTATCACATTGTGGGACTTAGTATCTTCGGCTAGTTGTGGGCGCCCTGGTTGTGCCTCTGCCTACCTCTTCGGGGATATGGGCGTGAAGATACTTATATCCAATTCTCATTGTTGTGGACTTAAAATCAGATTTAACTTGATCAATGAGATGTGGTTAAATTGATACTAATAATCTATACATATTACAAAACTGTAAGTGACCTGAATCTCTTCTTTGGAGATAACTAAACTAACTTATAAGAATAAGAGTTATAATAAGCATTTGTTTACTAGAACGATTTGAACACATTTCATTTTGTTTATCTCATTGTTCTTGCTAAATAATATTTTAATCTATTGTTTATTTTCCACAAAAAATAAGGATTATACTTAAAATCTAAACTAAGATTTCTCCTAATTTATCAAGTACAAGAATATATTTAATTAAAAAAGTATTGTCTCATTCAAGAGTAGTTAGAGTGAATGCCATTCACCATAGTATTCACTCAGTAACTTAGAATGTGAATATGTATGGATGTCTAATGTTTCCATTAGAACTGTTGTTGTGGAGTGATAGTTTTACCTGTTTAGTTTTAATCAAGTAGTTTTAGAGAATTACAAGTGGCACTTGTGTTGATAAGATATTAATTATAATAAATGTGAATACTTCTTATCATTTTGCTAATGTGAATTGATAACATTGAATGCAATATCTTAGTTAACATTTTTTTTTACATTTACTTACCATTTAAATATAAACAGAAATTGTTTTTTTATGTCATTTGTTGTTTTATTACTAGTTTTGACCCATGGCTTTGCCCAAATTCAAAGATTTTTGCTTTTTCATGAGAATCACTTGAGCAATCGGAATAAAATAACTTTTAAGTTTTTTTGCTATTTCATGAAAATCACTTGAGCAATCGGATTAAAATAACTTTTCCCATCTTGTTATTTTTGTTTGTCCCTTGTTTTGTTTAGAAAATTGTGTAGCAAAAAAAACTTTTCGTTAGAGGCATTATTACATCCTAGTATATATAAGATATAGATATGATGTATATTTTTTATAAGAAATAATCTGTTGTTTTGTTTTCCTATACTGTGAAAGAGGTCAAAGCAATGTGCATATACTCTGCAGTATTTTCAAACAAACAAAATTAATAATAACAAATGTAATCATTCTTCAGTAGCACTGTGAAAATAGTTTTTTTCTAGTTTTGAATGTTTTAAACAATAAAATAATAATATTCTTTTCTTTTTTTTTTATACAGGATGCAATCACAGAATTATCTAAAGAAAACAAAAGTAGTCCTAGGAGTGAAGGTACAACAGAAGTTGTCGAAACTGAGGAAGTAAAGTTAAGAGCGAAAGCAAATACATTAACAGAGAGAAGTTCCGTGAACCAGTGTATCAATGAGCTTTCGTCTAATCTTGCAGCAGATGCAGCCAGGAGGAGATGTAATAGTGAAGTTGTTCAGCGTAGTGAAACCCCTAGTAATGGTATGTGTTTTTGTGTTATTTAGTCGTTAAGTTCGCTAGTATTAGACCTACTGTTTTACAAATTTGCCTTCCAGTTATTTATTAAAAGCAGTTGAATTTTTTGGGAATATATGAAATTATGTTATGTATTGCTCTCCAGCATTATCATAAAAAATATGATGGACCACTTATTATACTTATTTATTATTACAGATTGTAATTGATCATTTGTTAAATAAAAACTTTTAACAAACATTTAATTTATTACCCTTTATGACTAAGCTCTTCAATTGTTGTGACATATAGGTACTATCTCTATTCTAATACAATATTAGGCATTAGTTTATGGAAATCCTTTTTTTTTGTTTAAACCAATTCTAGTCACTCTAGCTTTTTCCAGAAAGCCATTAGACACTGCAAGTTACTTGTAGTCCCTGGCATTCCAAAATGCTGAGTCTGTTGATTTGCCACTGCTTTGCACTATACTAGTACATGGTGCGGCATTTCTTCTTTCACCATGAGCTCAGACTACTCTTGGCGACATTATCTTCTGGGGATGTCTGTTCAGTAAACGGTGACTTGTTTAAATAATGTGGCTTACCAAAGATTGATATCTTGATAAAGTTTAATTGCCTAAGCCCTGGAAGCTTTTGCCATGTTTTGTGTATTAAGTTTTTTTCTTATCTAAAACTTGAACTTATAGAATGGAATGGGCATTATTGGTTTTAATCCTAGTATTTTATTTGACAATTGCCAATTCATTTGCTGCAACATTTCATAATAATCCAATGTGGTCTTTAGTCCATTGTAGTGTCAGTTTGTTTTTAACCCCTGACGGAAGGTGTGTGTTTGTCTGTGGCATCGCAATTGATGAAAGATGGACTGATTTCAATGTGGATTGTTTAGTTTGAAAACTGAGGTGATCTAAATGGTTCTTAGCTACATTAGATTTAGGTTTTATCAGGAATTATTGACAGTTTTTAAATTTAGTGTTAATTATTTCAGATGTTGATTCATCTGATGCACTACGATCCAAAAACCGTCCAGTGTCACAAGCGGGGGATTTTGTTACAGTTATAGAAGTTAATGGTCTAAAGGCTGTTGAAAATGCATTAAAAAAAGCTGAAGATTCATCACAATCATCGGAAAGCAGCGCCACAGATTCTAATGTAGCTCCTAAGAAAAAAGTGCCGCCAAAGTAAGTAGTTTATTACTATTGTTGTGTTGCCTCAGTTGTCTAGTATTCAGGTGTGGGCATTGACTACATGAAGCAGAGGAATGAAATTGAATTGAAATTGAAGCAAAACAGTGAAGTCATAGGATTGTATAAGTGCCCCGTTGGTGATGGGTTTTCCACCTATCACATTGTGAGACTAAGTTTAGCTAATCCTGGGATGTATCTTTGGGGGACACAGTAATGTAATATACAGTAGTCTAACACGGTTCTGGATTTGATTTAAAAACCTTCAGCCAAATGGTTTGCCAATAATGCGATAGGGTTACCTGCCTCCAGTGTTTTAACTACTTCTGCCTATTTGGATTTCTTTGTAATTCCGTGATAGTAAATATTTATGTAGTATTTTCTTAAGACTTGACTTATTGTGATTCCGGTTTCGATCCCTGAGTCGGACATAAAAATATAATTGAAAATGAGTATTCTATATTAATTCAATTTTCTATTAAAAATTATGTTGCTTGGGATTGGATATGTGCTCGGTTGGCGATAGGCTTGCCACTTATCTCATTGTGGGTCTTAGTGTCTTCGACTAGTCGTGGGTGCCTTGGTTGTGCCTGTGTGGGGTATAGGCGTGAGGATACTTATTTGATTTGAATTAGGATAATATTCCATGTCTGCTTACTGCCTACATATGTTTTAAAATATAATTACCTATTTGTTTTCACTTTATCTGGCTGCTCGATTACAATAGTTAAAGTATTTAATACTGATAATTTTGTTTGTAACATGTGGTATTGTGATATCTATGTATAACAAATATATAGGGTTAAAAAAGTAATACCTTATGATGCACCTATGTTTCTAGACCTCCACCAAAAGTGTTCAGCAAAAGAGGGGCGTCATTACCAGAATCAGGCCTCGCAGAAGACAGCCCGCCGTCTTCACTTGGACGTAAAATACGAAGTGCAGATTCTCGAGAGTCAATTACAAGTCGGGGTTCAACGCCATCTATTAGCGAGAGGGTAAGTTTATTTTTATTTTTATAGAGATGAACATATTACATATTACTGTTTTCCCTAGTTGATGCTGTGGCAGAGCGAAAATGTTTACTAAGTGAAGCCACGAGTAACAAATAGTATTTAATATTATGCATCTTGTAAACTTCCTCTAGGGTAAAATTTCCAGATATATGTTTACTCATTTTTAATAAATAGCCCAAAATAACATTACATGTTTCTAATTTAAAAAATAACGGTCTTTCTTTATAACGAGGTTTCATAATAGTTTAAATAAATATAATTAAAACGAAACATGATTTTTACATAGACAACATTTAAGAAAGGATTTCAATGAATGAACAAATTAAAAATGTAACAAAAGCAGTCGTCAATTGAAGCGTTTCTCTTAAAAACTTTTGTTGAAAAGTAAGATTTTTTACCACCTCTGATTTTAAAACAAAAAATGATCAACTAGTGTACATCATATAATAAAATAATGTGACATTAAATTCAAAAATGAATATGATGTTCAATAAAGCTATACAGTGTTATGTTGTATGTTTTGAACAAATTCACTGTACTTTCTTGTTTAAATAAATGTCTATAGACTATTCTTAGTGGTTTAAAAAGTGCTATCATTTTAAAAAGTGCGAATAATGAAACTCTTTTCACAGGTCAAAAGCTACGAATCTATAAACTCTCTTTCTTCTGAACGTAAGAGATCTGGTGGTGCAGCGACACCACGGTCAATTGACGAAGAAGTTACATCTACAACACCAGACTTACCAGAAGGCTCTGACGATAAGTCAGCTCCCATATCGTTAGAGAGTCTACCCGCCGGAGTGCCTTCCACAGAAGATGAACCTTACTATGACCAAGTACCAGTTGATATAAATGATGGAGAATATGTTTACATTCAAGCCGGTATGATTGATATCTGAACTTTTTTAGATTTACTAAAACATTATTTATTTGAGAGGTCTGGGAACAAGGAAGTCACCTAATGGTAATGGATGTTGTAGGTGCGTAGTTGTGCTGGGCCCGGTTTGCTAGGTTTATTGTGCATGTAGATATTATATTGTCTACCCCACCCTCCAGACAGGAATATGACAGTTATTATGGCGGAATAAGTAAGGCGGTGGATCCAGAAAAATTACTGCAAAGTACTCTGATATACTACTACTATTTAAATTGTGCACTTCGGTTTACAGTTTTTACACTTTATACTTTTATTTTTAAATTGGCTGATCTAATCTTAATTTAAGCGAAATGATTAATTATGTGTTATAACAACTCTATATAGATATTATTAAAATACATTCGGATTTCCGAAGATTGACGAATATAGCCGAAGCGCATAATTTAAATAGTACTACTGTAAAAATATTGTGCAATTTATCTAGTCACTTTACTACTTTATTTACTTAATAATATTAACTACATTTTACTTAATAATTTATTATTGCCTGCCATTGTCATGACAATGATTTACTTTTGTTTTTGCATGTGAAGCTTATAGTATCTTAGTCTCGAGTTATCAACTGAACAAGTTATGCAGAATAATATAACCCTGATAGTAAGTTTCGAAATATTTTCCTAACTGATAACTTTTCTACTGCAGGGCACACGTTTTATGTCTGTTGTCAAACGGTAATTTAATTACTGTTAGTTTATTATTGTTACATATGTTAATTTCGCTTTTTGCACCCAAACTTGTGTTTACATAGAAAGTGAATCTTCCGTACTTATTATGTGATTGCAACGGTTAGGGGCCATCCATAAATTACGTCACGTGAATTTTAGAACTTTTCGACTCCTCCCCTTGTCACAGGTTGTCACATTTTTAGAAACCCGTCCCCCCTAATGTGACGTCACACATTTTTCAAACTTATGCATGTATCAAAAAATAAAAACACTGAATTCCAACCTGTTTACATAAAGTACATATTTATTTCCAGCTTTGCATTAAAAGTGGGAAAGTAATAGAATGTTTTGCATGTTTAATGTTGTTTCCATTATGATGATTGTTGGTATTAATCTAATGACCAACGTTGAAGTAATTGAAGTTAGTTAGTTCACATATTAATTTCGCGTTCTAGTATTTTATAATGTGACGTCACAAGGCTTTGCCCCTTGTCACATAATGTTACATTAAGATGATACCCTCCCCCCCATTAACGTGTGACGTAATTTATGGATGGCCCCTTATGGTCACAATATGGAGATTTGATTTGTTTCAAAATGATTTAAGTTTAAGTAATGTCGCACTAAAAAACGTCAAATGCTGTTATCTATCGCGATAAATACCTATTTTATTAATAATAACCCAGTATTAAGGGGTCGCTTCAACGAAATGATTCAAGCGTTGATTTCAACGATGTACTGCCAATTGAGCTATCGTCGAACGTCAAACGGAAATAAGAATGCCATTGTCAAATTGTCAGTTTTAAGTCAGTAGTTTAAGTAGCTACAGCTATGCTAAACGTCCATAATTGCGGTAGTGAACGGCATTTCCCTTGGTATGGCCCAGCGTAAAGTCCACCATACGTTTTGAATGATTCCGCATAGAAAAATCGAAAAGCAAATCACGATCGCAGCAAATTCAAACAAATCTGGACCTGCCACATACGTCAGTCATTTGTGTGGTTGGTATGGGCGAAATTTCAGAATCAGAAAAAAACTTTATTTACTTGAACCATACATGTGGTATTTGTGCGCGTCGACATTTTTTTAAACTACCACCGGATCGGAACGCGGCCACAAACTGAGAAGATCTGGCGAAAGAAACTCAGCGGGCTTTTCGTCTTCGCTTATTTCGTTTCGGCAATTCCGTATTGAGAAGGCGGGTGAGTTACGAATAGGTGTGCGCGCAGGTGGCGCGGGCAGCACGGAGAGTGGCGCGGGCGGGGANNNNGTCCGCGCCGCCCGCCCCCGACTCGCCGCCCGCCGCCGCGCCCAACTACGTCAACATACACTACTTCATACAGTCAGTATTGCTTTCTTCTTCTTTCTTTACGTTTTGGCCTTCACGTTAGTATTTTGCCATTAGTCAAGTAGAAATTTGCATCAAATTTTATACCAATTTTAATTATAATTAGTCATCAGTCATAAGTCGTCAGCAAGTCATGTCAGTCTCTTGGGTAAGGCGGTGGCCTCATTACTCAAGCTCACGTAATGAGATTTGGCAGCAACAAGAAAATACACGATACGCTAATTTCTTTATGATTAATTCATTTGTGCACTTTCACTGAACAAAATTGTACAAAATGCCACCAAAATTGGCTAATTTCACTCAATATTAAAACGAAATTCAATAATTATGAAAAAACTTCAACCATCTTTTCTCTCGATGGCGCCAAAACTCGTATTGCTTTCTACTATTCGGTTTTAACTTGAAACATATTGAGCGTATGCGTGCGTGCATGTTTGAGTGCGTCTGTGTGTATCATTGTGTGGATATCTTTTTTTATTTTGTTGATTTAACTCTGCATATTGTGTAAAGAAAGAAAATGTTATATTGCTTATTGTTGATCCCCGGCTTTAGTTTGAATATTTACCACCTGCATTTCTATCAAGTAGCTCGTATGATGCAAGCGTCTATTTATCTGTCTGTTACCACTTTTAATTAGTCCTCTCGTCCTGTCGAACTTATGCAAGCAAAATGTTTGACTTCACAGTCTCAATTATATGCCATTGGCATTATAAAATGCTGCATCACCACCTCTGTTTTTATTATCAGAAAGTATCCTAAAGCACTTGTCCGAAAAGGGAAGAGATACAATCAGAGTACCCACGATCAGCGGAAGGCACTTAAGTGCGAACTAATAAAAGCACTTAATTGTAATAGATGACAAACCTATGGCATTTATCCTGTCCCGGGTAATGTTGAATATACAGAGTTACTGGTAACTAACGCATAACCTGTCTAGGACGGCTTTAGTACAACAAATTTTGTTCTAAAACTTTTAGAAAATCGCGAAAGATGAATTTACTTCTCCATACAAAAAGTTCATCGTCGTTTGACAAAATGTATACTTTCTGGGACGACTTTAGTACATCAAAAGCAACAACTTTAAAAAAAAACGAAAAAAATATTGGTTCTTAATACATGTCAGAGGACGATGAACGTTTTGTATGGAGTCTCACCGTTAGATTTATGAACACCAAAACCTTAGAACAGTCGTGCTTTTTTTATTAATCTGCTACATTTATGTCAACCTAACTGTTTACCCGCTATTCCATCCCCAAATTTCTTCTCCCTTTATATGTATTTATTTGGGGGTGGATTTTTTAAAATTAGTAGCCTATGTTAGAAATCGGGTCTTTAACTATATTAATATCAAATTTCATCAAAATCGGTCCAGTCGGTTCAGTCGTGTAAGCGTAACAGACAGAGAGACAGACTTTCGCGTTTGTAATATTAGTACGGATCTGTTTTATTAAGGAATTTTCTTAAAATATAATTCAAAAATGATATCTTAAATATAAGTAAACTCACGTGTTTGATAAATGTATAATGAACAAATTAAATATTACGTGTATAATTTATTAATAAATACGTTTTAGTAATAATGTAATAAAGTCATGTAAAACTTCGGTAATTAAGAACTAATTGCTTAATATTATAATAACTGGCTATTGCATACAATTTCGTCTGTATATTTAAGTAATTTTTCCCTCAAGCCAGAACATGTTAAGGTGTAGGGATAAAAAGTAAAATAAAAAAGTGCTGTTAATCTACAGCTACTAAACTTGATAGGGTCATTCACAGGTTAAATTTGAAAATTCCAGAAAATTTCATCGAAATCGGTCCAGCCGTTCGGGGGTCCAAACAAACACATTGTTTTTTTTTTCATAAACATGTAGATTATCCTATATTTGGTGCGATAGAAAAGGCTTTGTAATTGTACTTATTTAAGTGATTGCGGCTGTCGACAGGCAAGCGGG
>NJDD01006826.1:0-14440 GCA_002245505.1 Calephelis nemesis | reverse complement strand
GACTCTACCACCTATTCAGATGTCACGGTGTTCTTTACGGTAAGCATATCGCCTCTAGGAGTAGGCAGAGAGTATCAATGCTAAGTGTCACGATCCTTACGGACCTTCTTAGCTACCTCCACATTCATTAGGAACTCTTCATTCAAACATGCCGGTTTCTGACACTCTTGATACCACCTCCGATTTATACTCCAGAGACTTGGTTTAAGTAATAATAATTAATATTATCATTACGTAACTATGGGGACATTGTAGTATTGAGCAAAAAAAACTTATAAACGAGTCATAAGTATGTCTATTTTTCGAACAATGAAAATCAAACGAAGACGCTAGAATAAAATAAAAAAGTCGTTATAGTAAGTATCTTCACGCACATATTTCCGAAAAGGTAGGCAGAGGTACAACCAGAGCATCCACGACTAACCAAATACACTAAGTCCCACAAAGTGATAGGTGGCAAGTCTATCGCCAACCGGGCACATATCCTCTCCCGAGCAACATTTTTTTTTGAGAAAATTGGAAAACCCAAACTTTCTTTTTGTTGCCCAACCCAGAATTACGAACCCGGGACCTCATGAGGTTGAGGTTTCAATCTCCCACTGCAATTTGTAATGTAATTTTTTGTACCTTTTATTTAAGTTAAAATCAGATTGTAATTAGTATTTTTAATCAAGATTAGATTGTAAATATTATTATTGAAAAAAAGCCAAGTCCGCTGAGTTTCTTTCTCCGGATCTTCTCAGTGTGAGGCCGCGATTCCGATCCGGTGGTAGTTTAAAAAATGTCGACGCGCACAAATACCACTTGTATGGTTCATGTGAATAAAGATTATTCTGATTCTGATTCATGCAGTCAAGTTATATTAGGTGATTAAGCAAGAACAGCTTTTTGTATAACACTCGCATGCAATCACAATAGATTTCTCCTTTATAGTGTTCCGATTCTGAAGAGTAGGTAGCCGGTAAAATTACTCATGCAAGAGGCTTGACAACCCAGATTCAGGTTGGCAACGCTCTATTACTTATTTGGTGTCTTAAAATGGGATGAACTTCATAATCATGAATCCGTTTGCTTGTTTGTTTGTCATAAATAAAAGTCATTGCCATAATTAAATTAAACATCTATTTATTTACTCTATGGGTAATTTTTTTCTATGGCCATATAGATGTGCAGTCTGGAATTTGTCACATTGTGTTAAAGGAAATTTATCAACCATCTCTTTATTTTTTGTTATTTCACATAAAATACAATATTTTCGGATATCTGGACACGTGAGCAACCTGCACATTCCTGCGTCCTTCTTGCAATAGGTAAAATATTTCTCTTTTTTCCTTATGGGTTGTGGACTCGTAAACGAAGCTATGAATTCGTTTATGCCTTGAATAATGTAACTTTCATTTTTAAGGGCTTCTATAAATGTGTTTAACCCTGGATTTTCATTTCGTTGTATCAGAGGATTTACGTTAAATTCAACTATTCTTTCTATAGGAACATATTTTTCTGTCACCTCTCCGTTACTTTTAAAGTCGATTATCTTTGAAAAATTAACATTAATAGATTTCCATGGACTGAAATAAAATTCTTCCTGCTTTTCTTCCTGCTTCTGAAATAGCATTTGTTTCATAAATTTTCAATTAAAAAAAACGACGGCTTGCACTCCGGGAGTGCCGGCTGAAGTGAAAACTTGAATAATAACGTTGTGTATTTTTGATATTTTGGCATTCCAAAATTTTTATAAAATTTGGATTAACGCATAGGATAGTTTTTATCCTGAAAAAATATTCCTGTAGGAACATTGACCACGCGGGCAACGCCGCAGGCAGTAGCTAGTGTAGTATATATAACTAGCTGCCTGTTCCGGCTTCGCTCGGACGGTAATTTTTTTATCATAAAATTGAGATGTAAGCTATCTCAATTTCTCAAGTTGGATCAAAATGCACACGGTGTGCAAATTTCATTGAAATCGGTTAAGTAGTTTTGGAGTCCATCGCGGACAAACATCGTGACAGGAGATTTATATATATTAAGATAATTGTAATAAAATATAATTATCAATTTATATAATAATAATATCTTTTAAAAATCAATACTTACAAATAAAGCCCCCGGCCGCGTCTTCTGTCTGTTTGCTATAAACTCAAAAACTACTGAACGGCTTTTCATAGTCATTTATAAGAGTGTAATAGACGAGTGATTCCCAAGGAAAATTAAAAAAACAGTATCTTCACGCCCATATCCCCGAAGAGGTAGGCAGAGGCACAACCAGGGCACTCACGACTAGCCGAAGACACTAAGTCCCATAATGTGATAGGTGGCAAGCCTATCGCCAACCGGGCACATTTCCAATCCCGACCAACATTTTTTTATTAGAAAATTGGAAAAATCCGATTTGCTTTTTGTTGGCCGACCCGAGATTCGAACCCGAGACCTCATGAAGTCAAGTCCAACACCCGGACCGCTAGACCACAGAGGCGATAGGAAAATTAAAATTTTAGAAGTAAAATTAAAAAGGAAAATTAAAATGGATAATTCAATAAGGTAGTGTGTATTTTAATATATCGATATTTGTTGAACATGACGGAAGGAATTACGGTCATTGGGATTTTTTTATGAGAGTGATGCCGAAATCCTTTAAGCTATATAGAATAATGTATATGGAAATTGTTCCCTTCTTTAGCTTAACAAAAGTGTCCTCGATGGTGTATGTCTATCTTTTAAGGATAACTTATTACACCCATTATAACGATTAAAAATTGGTTATCTAATTATATACGTTAGTTACGAGCGCGTTTCGGTTGCTGTTACGGAGTTTGTATACTTTTTTCAATTGGAAAAACGTTGTTTCAATCTAGATTTTTCCTTTTACTTATAGGTTTTCAGTTTTTTGAAGAACTTTGATGTTTACTTTACATAAAATAAAATTGTAGTAGAATGAATTTCATGCACTGAAGATTTATAAAAACTATAAATGCAGGCTAATAAAAACGGGGCAACAGAACACATTTTCATCATTTTTGTCTGAATCATGACCGCTATTCACGCGAAATAAACTGAATTGTACGGTTGCCCTTGAATCTAGATTTCATGCAAATTGGGATTTGGATTGGAATGACATTTTAGATACTCTTGAACATAATAGTTAATACTAGCGGATTGGTCCGGGCTCCTTTGTAGAGTAGACCATCTGCCTTCCTTGCCAGGCAGCTCGTAAAAGGCAAGCATAGGCTCACCGTCACTAACACCGTGACATCTGACTAGGTGGTAGGTACCTATTCCTGCCGTCATAACGTCATGACGAGTTCCGGTTTGGAGGGTAAGGTAGCCGGTTAATTTCCTTTTGCTCGAGGCCTAACATCCCGGCCTCAGGTTGGCAACGCACCATTACCACCTTTGGTGTCTCGAGGCGGCGTGAATTTCTTACCGTCAGGAAATCCGTCTGCTCGTTTGTCTTCCAATATCATAAAAAAATAGTAATAAATAAGAAAATATTATTTAGTTCATTGATAAACAATTCATTTCATTTGCTTGGAACTGAATGTTAATAATTCTCTAGTACTGTGTTCAAGAGTACCTAAAATGACATATCCGATTACAATTTCTAATTCTCATGAAATCGAGATTCAACAGTAACCCTACTCATCGTAATCAAATTTGTCTGAAAATTTTGCAGGATATTTTTTATCTCGCTCACTAAAAGGTTCACTCGCTCACTTATTTCACTGTAGGAGAGGGAAAAATGTCAAAATATAAAATAAAACGCGCAGTAGTAGCCGTTTTATTATTATTATTTTTATTTGTAATTTTTTTGAAGTCATAAGTTTTATGGTTTAGAAATAGATGTAACAAAACTTAGTATTGGTATATGTTACATCTATTTCTAAACCAAGTAGCTTGAAATCAGGAATATAGTGAAACATTCGAGCATACGGGTCATCTTTTTAAACATATATACATACACATTTTCACGCCAAGTGCCCTTTATATGCGAAGAGCATCGAGTGCCAAATGAACGAAGTTTCGCTGAGTCGGCTAGTTAGTAATAATACCTGTTATATAATATGCTCCGTCCTCCAAGCGAAGCCGGACTGGGTCGCTAGTATTAATGAGTATAATTAAATACTTAACTGAGACACTGTTTCCTGTTCCGAAGATAACGTTGTTTGTAATAAGCAATGTAACAGCACGAATAACGATGCTAAGAATTTTTTTCTCTTTAACCTTTTATCTTGTGGTGATTCCATGTTAACAAGCAATAAACGAGAAAGTGTTCTAACAACGCCTTATCAGAGCTTTGAGTAAAACAATGTTTATAAATACAAAACGACTTATTACTCATTTTAGCTGTTTATTACATAAACCTTTATAGTAGGGGAGCCCAAGAGGGGATTTTGGAGTAACTCAGGCGCGTCATATTAAGATACGGGGACACCCTGTACCATTGTTAAACACCTCCATTATGTATCAAATCTCTATATAGAGGTGCGCTTGTGGAGTTGTCTGTCTAATTTTTTTGACTTGAAAATATACTTGAACGTGTCAGATTAAAGTGCGGCAGGCTTATTTCATGCCCATAAGTCCATGTTCGAATTTTCTGATTAGAAACAAGAAGTACGGGAAAGGAGGTTCAGAAACTCAAAAACCAAGTCATATGTGTTAATTTGTCTGATTGATATATTTTTGTCAGCAATCTGTCTGATTGATATATTTTTGTCATCGGAGACACATTAGGCACATATATTATTAATATCTAATGAATTCGTCTATGATCAAGTGACTGGAATTGTTATTTTAGCTTCTAGACACTTAACGCACCGCTAAAAATAAAAACCTCACAACCCCAACCTTTTTTATACTCCACTATTTAATCGACAAAGTGCAATGGGTATCCAAGAACCCTGGAGTTACTACACATTTAGCATCGCGGGCTCCCCTACTATTACACATAATCGTTACACAACTTTGGATTCGTTCATATTTGCACAATGGCCTGTTGAGCTTAATTCTTTATTTGTACATTTCGATTTTATGAATGTCTTTTTCGATGCCACAAAGGTTACACACTTTGAAGTAATGCATAAAGTTGCTTTTCCAAACATTTTTCCCAACATTTTATCCTGTAGGATGTTTACGATTTCTAAAGCTATGTTTGATGGCAAATCCATTATAGATTCTAGTGCTGCAACGCTATCTAGAAAAAGAAAAAAAAAAGAAAAATTATACTTGCACTGTATTTGCAGAAACAAAACATGCAATAATTGTACATACCTGTACCGATATTACCAATGCAATGGCCCTTGAGATTAAACCGTTGGTTTGATTCGCAAGTTCTATGTAGGCAAATTTTTTGAGCACATTTCATAGAATGACACATTGTTTCAGAACAGAATGATAAAATTCCTTTTATATATTTTCCGACAAATGATATGAATACTGGCACAACTGTGTCTACGTCGTCCCAGTTCACATTACCAAAAATGGCTTGTTCTAAGGCATTGGAGTGATTGTTGTGAATTAAATAGGCAGACATATTTAACTTCGTCTTTTTATTTTCCCTTTCCAAAATTAACGTAGTTATGTTTTTCAAAGCTTTCGTAGTTAAGTTGTAAGAAACATTCGGCCAATATAATAACTCGTCTTCGTCTGCTAAGACTTTATTTAATTTTTGTTTCGTCAAGTTGTTCAATTTGTCTGAAAAGTTTAATGCTGATTCATTGTTAGTTATTTCAATTACTTCACGTTTTAAACGTTCTATTAATGGTGCTAATGTTGTTTCTGTCTTTTTAGTACTAATTTCTGTTTCAATACTATTTTCTAATTTCGAAAAATCATCTGTTTTATTAATATTATTGCTTGAAGTATTAAGCGTTGTATCAAAAATTTCAAATGGATTGTTGTACTTATCAATATACGGTGCTTCAGTTTCAACAAAACCGGAGATAGAACTATTAATTTTTGGTATTGTAACAGCATTAAGGGCATCCGTTTTAGACGTATTTTGTTTTTTAAACACATAAGTTTTGTTCAGTAACGAATCATTATAATGCTCAACATTATCAAGATTAAACTTTTCGATGACAGTAGTCTTAGGTAATATGGAATCAAACTTTAATGAAAGTACTTTCTTATTTTTGTGGCGTTTACCATTACTGTTTAAACGAGATTTCTTTTTCTTATGAATAGTTATCTTATGTATGGGTTCCTGAGCAAACAAAATTGGTTTTTTAAAATTGTGAATATCTATTGGTACTGGGTAATTCATTTGGGAAATGAAGGGAAATGGTACATGTACTGTTGATGTGCTTTCTTTAGATAGCACTTCTTCCATTCCCGAGTTAAATGACCCATTTCTTTGTTTATTAAGATGCTGCAGATTGTACAATTTTGGAAAATTAACATCAACCTTAATTTTAATATTAATTTTGTCATCTAGATTATCATAACTCTTGTCTTCTGCTAAATGTTTTAGATGATTGGGTAAATTATTGTCAATGGCGTTTTGATTATGAACAATCATATCCTGTTTTTTTCCAGTCAGAGAACCTAAAACAATTATACATTGTTTGCAGTCACATTTACATGGGATTTTATTGTCTCTGCAATAACAGGATGCTTGTTTTTCACTATATTTATTTTTCGTTTTCGGTGACATATCTGACATGTAAAAGTTTTGGAATATAGGATCTGGTTCAACAGTTTCCATTATTTCTTTTATCTGTATATTATCCGGATGATATTTGTTGTCTCCTGTTTTTAACGATGAAAAAGTCTCAAACGAGTCTATGTCGTTAGGATTATATTTAGGATAACTTGAGTAATAGTTTTTTATATTGTACATTTTTTCAGACCCTGGGGTTTTTTTCGAATATTTATCATGTCGCAAAAGTGGTACTTTATTTTTACTTTTTGCCTTTTCTAAATAATTCAAATGCTGGTTATGAGCTTTGTCTAGATAGTGCTGGTATTCTAACAGCAAATCGGCGACAGTTTCATCACTTTCACTGTCTGGGACCAGCTTGTCAAATGGAGCGTTCTGGAAGATATTTATTAAATACATTAATTAAATTTGTAAATAAAAACGTACGCATTCAAAATAAAAAATATATATTTTACGTACCATATTATTATCGAAATCATTAAACATATCTACTAAATCGCTGAGAATGTATGCATCGTAGATTGGAGACGAAGCCAATACATTTTGTGAATAACCTGCTAAACAAAAATTATAATAATAATCGCTTCTGTGTAGGGTAGTAGGTAGAAGTATAAGTAAAACAATATACGTTAATGTTATTTTAAATGTAATAAGATAGTGCTAATCTAAGTAAATAATCTATGATACAATTAAAAAAGTTCATGTAGAGACATTCCAATTAATATTTGTGCATTTTGAAGTTTTGAATGCTTGGTCATCATGACTTTAGGTCAGCTTTTCCCAAAGTGGGCGGTAACGCCCACTTGTGGGCGCTGTAAGCCTAGAGAGGGGAGGTGTAAATCTTGAAAAAAATGCAAGGCGAAACAAATATGTTATTGGGGTTGTTGACAAGAAAAATACGAAGTGGGGGCACTACAGAACAACTGGTTTTTAAAGTGGGCGTTACATGAAATAAGTTTGGGAACCTCTGCTTTAGGTAGATACAATAAAATTAATAGAGAAAATAAGATTAAAAGTAATAATTTAACTAAATGAGCTTACCGTCTATATTACTGCAGTCGATGTAATTTAGAAGTAATCCCGTAAATAAGTATAATGGTTTCATGTTCGGTTGCTGAAAGCTCCTGAATGATTAAGAATTAGAGTTTTACCTAACCACTGAAGTTGATTTTAAAAATATTTGTACTTTTCGTCATTTGTTTTTCCAAACACAATACCTAATGCTAAACTACTGTTCAATGTTTAATTATGCAATCAAGAACGTATACGTAGCTAAATAATGACTACGTGTGTGTGCGATTTTAGTTCTATTAATCAATATAGTTGTCTAAAAACAAAAAGTATCTTCACGCCCATATCCCCGAAGAGGTAGGCAAAGGCACAACCAGGGCACCCACGACTAGCCGAAGACACTAAGTCCCACAATGTGATAGGTGGCAAGCCTATCGTCAACCGGGCAACTTTTTTTTTATTAGAAAATTGGTAAAACTCAATTTTCTTTTTGTTGCCCGCCCCGGGATTCGAACCCGGGACCTCATGCAGTCAAGTCCAACACCCGGACCGCTAGACCACAGAGGCGACATATAGTTGTCTAATTCTACAAATAGATTTTCCACGTGTTGGTCCGGGCTCCTTTGCAGAATAGACCATCTGCCTTTCTGCCAGGCAGCTCGTAAAAGGCGAGCATGGGCTTAACATCACTAACGCTGTGAGATCCTACTAGGTGGTAGAGTTTCGCAGCGACTCGCCCGGATTGGTACCACGGCCTTACCTATTCCTGCAACCATAACGTCCAAAGCTTACCGTTGTTGTGTTCCGGTTCGGAGGGTAGGGTAGCCGGTAAACTTTCTTTTGTTCGAGGCCTAACATCCCGGCCTCGGGTTTGCAAAGTATCGTTACCACCTTTGGTGTCTCTAGGCGGCGTGAATTTCTTAACATTAGGAAATCCGTCTGATTAACCAATCAGACGGATTACCATAAAAAAATAGAATGTTGTTGGTTCTAGTCCTCTATGTAGAGTAAATCTACCGTCCTATCTGGCAGCTCGTAAGAGGCGAGCAAAGGTGAAACGTGTCATTACCAACAAGACCACTAGTAGTAGTGTAGCACGGGGGACGTGTTATTTAATTATTTTCTATAAATAAAAGGACTTTTACCTCTTTAAAATGTTATAATATATTTTCTCAGTATTATTTTCTTTACATCTTTTCTGATACGTTCTCGATCATCAATTGAAATTGTAATTCTCTTTTTTCATTCTGCGTTCTTAATCTTTTTTAAAATTCAAATATACTTCCTAAACAGCCAGTAGAGTTTGCATCGTAATGCAACCTCTAGCTAGGTCCACTTATTCATGCCGCCATAATGACAATGTCATGTTCCCAGAGGGCAGGGTAGCCGATAGACTTGCACTACTGACATGGCACCCTGTCCACAGGAAAGCGCCGCTCCTACAACATCTGTGATATCACATACGCTGCAGCTATCCCCTATCATCAGGGGAGTCGCGTGCTTGTCCTGTGCCTTTTTTATTAAGATACATGTATTTGGATACTAATAATTCACTGACAAACAGAGCAGCTTCTTTATTTATGAGAGCGGTGCGTGCTCTTGCATAATACAGAGCCTTTACTATGAGTTGATATAGATTATGTTTTGTAATTAATCAGTCAAAATCTATAGCATTTTTGGTCTAAAAATGTAGTAAGCTTGGTTACTAATAGAGGCGCCGTTTAAAGTTTTCATACAAATAATATACGTAGACGCTAGCGAGTATAGAAACTTGACAAGTCATAAACTCATGGTAGGGGCTAAGAACTAACTGACTGCGTCTCTGCATAGTATAGAATATCTTCTGCCGTATTTTAAATTAAACCTGAATTAGATTTTAATCAAGATTTAATAGCTGTCATTTTACAACAATGTAGAAGTTTCTAAGACCGAGTATAAACAGTAAATGCGAGTTGACGAGTATAAGTTTGTAATCTATTCATTCAATATGCTATTCATTTCTAGACTACGCTATTGCTATAGCCTATTTATTTTAACAAACGAGTACTGAGTATGTCCCTCGCACACACCCGTTATACGGACAGAGTGAGATGTAGCGCTTGAAGCGATTGGCACTACGCCTTTGTTCTTATTGTCAAATTGTAATGGCGCGTTCTGATTGATTGAAATTAACGTTATGTTGAGTGGACCAATAACAATGCAGTCCATTTTTTGGTACTCGTTGGTTAAAAAAATAGGGTATTGTACTGGAATCCGCTAAAAATACCGTCCTTGCACTTTCATTAGCCATTGAATTCTAAACAGCAGATAATAATAGTAAAACCACGCACAAAAAATATATACTACTACGATATAGTATTCAAATTTAGCCGCCTTGTTGATCGAGTAACTAGTTAGCGTAAACGCCTAAATACACCGCCCAACCGCGAGGCGCGGGTTTGATCTCGGGCACACATTTGTGTGATGCAATGTCTGCATTTCTAGGTCACTAAGTGTTTTTTTAAATGTATTCTGGTATCTATTTAGGTATTTGTTTGATTAGAATCGTTGACTGCCACCCATAACACAAGCATACGATTTGATTACTTTGGATTTATATTTAATCGAGATTCAAAGGTAAACCTAATGCTCGGTCGCGATATAATGCAAGAGCGGTGAGCAATTTAAAGAAAATACTACCCATTGTCTAACACCCATAACACAAGCATATAATTTGCTTACTTTTGGGTTAGATTTAATTTGTGTACATTGACGAAGAATATTTATTTATTTCATTTAGAAGAAAGGTACGCACTTGTTCTTCTTGTATTACAGAGCATTGGTCTTTTCAAAGCGATCTACCTTTCTGTTTTCTCTTTCAGTTCTTAGTACGAAACTATTTATTCCCTTTGTCTGACATATAAGTTCTATAAAAACTAGTTAAGTTGTCTAATTATCGTTTCATTTTGTTTTCAGGAATCCACCAATAGCAACAATGCGGAAGCAGAGCGTCTTACTATGCATAGATGTATTGTCACAAGTATTATTGAAAGTGAGACTGTCTATGTGGAATGCCTTTACGTCATGGAAAAGGTATTATCGTCTTGAATAATCTGTGAACTTTTACTTACGAGGCCAAATATACCGATAACGAAATGGGTTAAGCGTTTAGGAGTTAATATCCTAGGTCAGGAGTTCTTTGATGACGAATTTGGAAACTCATATTTGTGTTGTTTTCAGACGGATTGACTTCTGATAAAAAAGAGGTTTTGGCATAACACGGAGCTGGAGCATTTGACATCCTTTTTTGTGGAAACTGGAATATTTTTATTTTATGTTATTACATCAACAAAAAAATTCACAGCACAAATTACAGAGTAAACTTAATCTAACAAATACATTAAACATAGGCCAATTAAGGATTTTCATTTTGTATTCAGTTTGCTAATGTTTAGCGGTAGAATATCACAGTCATATTATAGTCTTATATTACAAACAAAAAGAAAACAACTTTCAATAGCTTTTTTTATATGTATAAAAACAGGAGCTTAAAATCACAAAACTAACATAACTAAAACGCATTCAACTAGCCACTCCAGTGCTGATATACGGAAAAAAGTAAAAGTAATACTAAATTTACTCACGAATGCTTGAAAATAAATAAAATATAAATGAAACTGAGAGAATTTCTAACAAAACAGATAATTGCAAATGTGTGGTGTTATGTTTATATTTATTATGTTTATATATTATGTTTGCTATGCAGTTTAGTTATTACGTGATACATTAAATCGTATTCAGTTGTGTAACATGAGTCTTAAGGAGGTTGTACACATGACGTTTAAAAACATTTTTGGAGCTATGAAAAATTGGTCTAGCGGTTCATTTGTTGGACTTGACTGCACGAGGTTCCGAGTTAGATTCTCGGGTCGGGCAACAAAAAGAAAATTGGGTTTTTCTAATTTTCTAATAAAAAAAAGACGTTGCTCGGGATTGGATATGTGCCCGGTTGGGCGATAGGCGTGCCACCTATCTCGTTGTGAGACTTAAGTGTCTTCGGCTAGTCGTGGGTTGTGCCTCTGCCTACCACTTCGGGGATATGAGCGTGAATATACTTTTTTTTTTAATTTTAAAACTGTTCGTTTGCTTTTGCACTTAACAAAAGTTTTTTTCCAGTACATGAATGCGATTAAAGCAACGCTTTCAACATCTCAACCTGTGATATCCGAAGAGGAATTTGGAACAATATTTTATAAAATATCAGAATTACACGATTTACACAAAAACTTCCTAGAAGGCCTAAAGAAGGCAGTCGCAAGTTGGGAAGAACCTCTATCAGTTGGCATCCACTTTAAGAAGATGGTAAGTTAGAATTAATTGATGAAATTAATGTTATTGCATTTTTCTTATTATATTTTATTCACTAAGATAAGATCTCCATCTACCACTTATCCTCGTCTCGCTGGTATAAGCCTGTGGTATGCCTGTGAAGGTCCTGCACAAGCAAACTTCTTACTTCTTTCTTTTTTAATGTCTGTACACTTGCTCGTAGGCATCTCCGTCTAGTGAACTCCTCGCAATATGGAAAAATAAGATATATATAACCTCAAGTGCTTAGTATGTGTGTGTTTAGGGCAGAAAGGGTGTTTCACGCTCTAATATTTAAAAAAAATGTTGTGTGCGATTCACACACGATAGAAGAGAAACTTCAGTAAATCGACAAAAGAAAGATGAATATATATTTGTGTCTCTTACCTGTCATTTTTCCGTTGTACCCGTTTTGAAATCACAACGGTTCTATAGAAGTTTCACTTCAAACGGCGTACAAACTTTTGCCAGAACATTGTTTTGGATTTTCGTAATTTTTTGCCTGTTTCCTTTGAAAAAAATGCAACGACGTACTCCTTGCGTTTTACAAGCCAACTTTAAAACATTCGATCTTGGACGCTTCTCTAAAATGATGTTGTGTCACAATAAATATGCGGATGTGGAATGAGAAAGGTTTCAGAAACATTTGCGTGAACATTGCGCACAATATGATAAGGGTCATCTTAAATTATGAATCTGCTGCAGCTGCGGATATCGTTCTCACTGAAAGTGTATATTATAGCGTAAGGTTGTCTGGCAGAGATCGCTCTGAAGCGATAAGACCGCCTTTGTGCACCTAAGTTAAATATTATTATAAGTGAAAGATTGTGTATTATTTTGTAAATTTTGGTGCATAATAAAGTGTATTCATTAATTCAGTAAAATGTTGTTACCAGGCGGAGAACATAAACATCTACGGTGCGTTCCTGCACAACTACGGTCGCGCGACGGACGCGGTGCGGCGGCGGTGCGGCAGCTCGGCGCGGTTCGCCGACCTCACGCGGCAGATCGCCTGCCGCGGACAGCCCATGTCGCTCGACGACCTGCTGCACAAGCCCGTCGCCAGAGTACAGAAGAACGCGCTTGTGCTGCATGTAACTATCTCATTACAAGTTGATTAATATAATTAAAGTTCAAGAAGTTAAATATCAAGTTGATTAAGCTCTTATAGGCAAACCTTAATGTAAAACAGTTACCGGGAGCTTACCAACCGGTTGTGTTCTACCTAGATATCTCTTAAAAAGTCGAAATCAAAAAATCTTTGTTCAATACTAACGATGCATTGTCATTTTTAAAAAAGTAGTATGATTTTTTACCTAAAGTAATATGCTAACAAAATCCTATAGATGCCTCTCGCCTCTGTAGCCTAGAGGTCCAGCATCGGGCTTGACTTTTGAGGTCCCGGGTTTGATCCCCAGGTTGGTTAACAAAAGAAGAGAACGTGTTTTTCAATTTTCTAATAAAAAATAACGTTGCCTGAGATTGGATACGTACACGGTTGGCGATAGGCTTGTCATACTTATCACAATGTGTCTATGTCTACCTCTTTGGGGATATGGTCGCGAAGATACTATACTTAGTTGAAACGGAATTCCGTAGCCGGATTCCGTTCGGATTCCCGTAAAACGGTGGTGCCAATCTCGTTGAATTGTCACAAAATTCTACCACCTAGGAAATATCAAAATAACTAATATCTAATGCCCGATAGAGCGACATATCATGGCTACCTTTGTAATATGTTCTATATTTTTCAGGATTTAATAAAATACACACCGGCCAGTCACCCAGACCATGCGATGCTAACGGACGCTCTCAATATGACGCAACATTTTCTGGACGAATTCAACATCATTCAGACCAAGTCTATGTTTCCTGTAAGTGATTTTTTAAACTTTTACTTAATCCATACTAATATTATTGTATAAATACGACAGTTTTTTATTTAGTTTTATTTCACGCCACGACGGAGCAGTGCTGTGGTATGATTTTTTATGTGAGACTAGGGAATGACATACTGCTTAGTCTTAATTAGGCTACTTTTTATTTATTTATTTTTTTTATTTATTAAAATTTATGCACAATATTGTACACAGGTTAAACTTAATGCTATATGGCATTCTCTACCAGCTAACCCAAACAGATAAGAGAAAAAATTAAACGACTAGGGTGCACTTAAAGCAATGATATTCTTATCATTGAATAAACAAAAGCAATTAATTAAACTAACTAAAGTATATGTACAGAGATCTACATACAAATCTACGTGCCATAACATAACATAAAATACATAAATATACTTAATAAATAAAAATAAATATATACATACAAACATACATACATACAAACATGTACATTCTTAAATACAAACTTAAAATGAATCTATATAAATATAAATAGTGTCTGATTCACTTAATCTAGCATTTTTCT
>NJDD01006824.1:88972-165468 GCA_002245505.1 Calephelis nemesis | reverse complement strand
GCTCCGCTGCTTCACCCCCTCAAATATCAAAAGACGTAGGGTATACTCGCCTTAACTGAAATAGTTGAAAAAATCAGACTCAGAGCGATGTACGGCAAACAGCTAGATAGGCTAACTATTTAGTGACAAATAACAACGTTTTAAATTTACTTATTGTTTTATGACTTTTTCATTATTTTTTACGTTTTTAGTTACCTATTCCGAATCCCTAGCTGAAATATCTTTAACTAATTCGATTATTTCCACCACATTTTAACTTCTATAGAAATTAAATATTTATGTTCATTAATGTGTTTTTTAAATCGAATCAAATTATTTGTATGTACATATTTATTACAACCTTCATTATTTAATGGGATTAGTTTTAATTCGCTATTAGGTTTAACCCTATCTACCGTAAATTATCACCCTCTCTAATCCTAGCAAGCCAGACATAGGGACGGCGAAAAAAACGTTTAGACTATATTAACATGTTTTTTCTAACAGCGAGTCAGATACTTAAGTACTTACAACTGGTAGCCTAAAGTAGGACAAAAAAATATGGCAATTCACCATTTAATGTTGAATTTAAAAACTGTCCTCTGAACAATTACAATAAGTAAGGTTATCTGACAGAGATCGCTCTATAGCGATAAGGCCGCCTTTAAGCCCTTAATTTAAGTATTATAAGTGAAAGAGTATGTATTGTTTTAAATGTAGGCGTATAATAAAGTATATTTTTTCATTAACTCATTCATAAATTGGTTTTCGTGGCACAAAAATTCATTACTGCTTGTTTTTGCATATTTACATTGAAAACTTGCTTGCTTGCTACTATCATTTTCCGGTCCGGTCCGAAATCATGCTCCGGGTTCTCTATATAGAATAGACTATCTGCGTTCTGCTAGAAAGCTCATAAGAGCTTAGCATAGATAACATGAGTCATGAGTAACATGACCGCTCGCGCTGGTGGTAGGTTAGAGATGAAAACGTACCCGGGTAGAGATCCACCCCCTAATGTATTTTACTATAATGTCTATATTATATTCCGGTCCGGGAGGTAAGGCAAGTAGGTCTACCTTCCACAATAAACCTAACGCACCAGCTATAGGAAAACGATGCACCTATAGCATATTATGTGGTGTCTATAGGCCATGATTGTCTCTTACCAACAGGAGAGCCGAGTGCGTATTTGCTGTCTAATGCAATAAACATTATCAAACCAAACCGATGGTTTCAGATAGATGAAGTATGGCTAGAAGGTCCCCGAGGGTCATGGGATGGCGTCAGATCAGCTCAATGGCAGAAAGTGCGTACGAGACTAGGACTGGCACAGATACAACATGTTCTTGATGATATGGCACCTCCAGGCAAGTGGACGCTTCGGGCCAGGCTTGAAGATGGAGCACAGGTACTATTTTCACTAATATTTTTACAGCAATGTCTTTAGGCAAAACGAAATTACTTAAATTAAATATTAAGGACTGTCTTACGGATTATTTTTTATTACCTTTTTAATCATACTAATCTATTAATGTACAAGGCTGATAAGGCCCTGTATATATTGTACCTATAATGTTTACTTTTTGGCTCTCCACCGTCAAAGACTTATGCATATCCCAACGTTGTTTTATGAAAAAGAGTGTAGGGTAAGTCAGAAAAAGCACGAGTGTAGAATAAATATGGACGTAATGAGAGCGCTACAGAAAATCTGTGGTGTAACGTTCACTGACCACATTCATAACAGTGAGATCTGAGTGATCTAAAAGAGTGGGATTAAAAGAAAGGGTTAATGTTAAAATGAGAAAGGACATGCTACGCTGGTTCGGTCTTATGGAAAAATGAGAGATGAAAGATTGACAAATCAATATACAATGCGAATGTGGATGGATGTAGTACTTGGAAGGACCTATGTGAGTTTGACATTCCACAATCAAATCTCGCGGGTGTGATCCGAGAGTGTTGGCAAGATTCAGCGAAACGTGTTTGTATAAAAAGGGTAATGAATATGGAGAAAGCCAGATTGGTCTGCCAGGAATGTGAGATTTGGCACTCGATGTTCGCTGTAGGCTAGTACAATAATAAGGGAGTTCAAGTTATATATATGTATAGCTAAACTAAACCTACTAAACCTTAAATTGTTTTAGTACCTAATTCTTGTACTGTAATAATTTTCTAGGTTGCTTGTAAATGATTGGAAATTTATTTGTGTTATATTTTGTACAGGGATCTGCAATATTTTCTGTGGGCAACTACGAGCTGCCCCCATTCCAATTGACCGTTCGGCATGCACCCAAAGTGTTGAGGAGCAGCGACAGACTTGCGTGGACTGTGTGTGTCAGGTAATACGGGTATTTCGTACCATACTTTAGTTTTAAAAAGATTCTTGATTACATTTAACACTACTTATCTTATATATAAAATTCTCGTGTTAAATGTTCGTTCCCATACTCCTCTTAAACGGCTTAACTGATTTTCATGAAATTTTGTAAGCATATTGAGTAGGTCTGAGAATCGGTCAACATCTATTTTTTTGTAACCCTAAGTGATGAGGGTGAATCTTTTTCATACCCCGTAGTGATAAGGGTGGCTCATCCCAATTTTTTCATAGCAGAACAACGTCTACTGGGTCAGCTAGTTTAAATATAAATACCATGTATGTATACTATTGTGCAATAATCAAATAAGATTATAAGGAATCCAATGAGGAATTATGATAAACCAAACAAATTATTTTTTTTTTGTTTGTTTTAGTAGACATAATATTCCTACTAACTACTGTTAAAAGTAAGTAAGTAAGTATCTTCACGCCCATATCCCCGAAGAGGTAGGCAGAGGCACAACCGGGGCACCCACGACTAGCCGAAGACACTAAGTCCGACAATGTGATAGGTGGCAAGTCTATCGCCAACCGGGCACATTTCCAATCCCGACCAACATTTTTTTTATTAGAAAATCGGAAAAATCCAATTTCCTTTTTGTTGGCCGACCAGGGATTCGGGGATTCGAACTATTGTTAGTCTGGCGTACTAACTTATTCCTGTATATGTTGTAGGTATCCATGGTCAGAAGCGGTGGAAGGCATGCTAGTGATCCGCATCCGAGGCGCGGGCGGGGCTGGCGCGGGTGGTGAGAGCGGGCAGCGTGTCGCGGGCGGTATCCGCACGGCGGTGCGGCTGCGGGCCCCCCGCGCCTGCCACCGGCACGCCGCCGCCGCCGCGCGGGTGGGGCTCTCTAGCCCGACTGGCAGGAACAAGCACGCCGGACCTGATGTTATTGTTGCTGATTTCTCTTTCCAGGTATCTATATTTAAACCACTTAATAAAGTCAATCATTTGATATAATCAATGTGGGTAAATTTAAAATTGAGTTATTAGAAACACTTTAAAATCTCATTATTTAAGGATATTGCCTTTGTAGTGTAGCGGTCCGACGTAGGCTAACTTCTTTAGGTACCGAGTTTGATCCCCTGGTTGGACAACAAAAAAAATTAAAAAAAGATGTATTTTCAAAACTAACTTTATATACCTATTACTTTGCCCGGGATTGCATAAGTTTTCCACGTATCATAGTATGGGATTTAATGTCTTCGGCTAGTCGTGGGTACTCTAGGTGGTTGTACCTCTGCTTTACTCTTCGGGGATATGGGCGTGAAATTACTTTTTTTATTGTTGAAGGTGGCTTTGATAATCGAGAAGAATCAGATTTCATATACGTTATCTGAACTTACCTACAAAAATGTTATTTCGCAGGAAGATGGAACGAGAGTCTGGCAAAATACAACCGTCGTCTCTCAAGTTGTGGATGATTTCCTCACACTGGAGTTCCTAGCGAAGCACAGGCCAGTCATTTCTCCGGGTCTGCCCTATAAGTTAAAAGTATGTATCCAATAAACTAAAAGTTACTCACAAAAAATTGAACTACTTATTGTTATTTATTCAAGAGTTCCTATTGGTAGTAAAAAAAATGTAAAAAAGACATTTTAGCAACGTAGGTAATGGATTTCATTTTACCGATTAAGCTAAAACACTAATAGCCCGTTGAAGTTGTAAATACTTCGCGGGTAGCAAAAAATTAGCTATTCAAAAAAAAACATTTATAACTTAGGGTTGTAAAACGTGCGTGTCACAAGGCTGAAAGAAATTATTTAAGAAGATCCAGTGGAGAGAATGTACTTTAAACTAAACTTTCACTCTAAATGATTTTTAAATGACGTCTCTGAACTGAATAGCATTTAGTCCATCTAAAATGATGATGAATTGGTCATCGACGACTTGGTAAAATTTCAAGTATCCAGCGATGAAAAAAAACCTTTGTCCAAGTCTAACCCAATTGTACTATTTCATTTTATAGTCACAACGATAGGCGATAAGTATATAAACTGAAATGGTACATTTGGCACAGCAAAAACCAAAGTAACAAGTTCGCCTACATGTTATTTGTTATTATGTTAGTCTTCATAGAGAGTTTTATTTTTTTCAGGTTCAAGCCACACGTTGGGACGACAAACCAATCACCAGTGAAAGTATACATATATGTCGTTCACCAGCTAACAATATAGCTGACGAGTTCAACGAGAGCAAGTCCTCGTGTGTGGATTCCATCACCGATGACAAGGGAGTTGCCAGGGTGATGTTCACCGCTGAAAATCATGGAAGTCCGTTTTATATTTTTCAGGTCAGTTCTAAAATACCTGATTCTACTGAAGTAATACGAAAATTAAAAATCTCTATTTCGCAGCTTCATTTGACAATGACATCATTTTCAAATTTGATTTAGGAGTTAAAGATATGTTAACAAAATTATTAAACGATGGTCATGAAAAAGAAAATTTAGATCGTCCACTAGATGAAACAACGGCTTATTTGAAATCACGTTTGGTATGTTTTAACGATTGGATTGCGTGGATTTGAAAGTGGAAAATTTACGTCCAGGAAGTCTCCTTGACGTCAAAATTGACTAGATGTAATAGGCAAATGGGTACAAGACCTTTAGAAACTCTATTTATTTGTGGTTGGAATAGGGTTACAATGATTATCATTAGAAATGTTGTGATGCTTCATGTTGAAAACTCGTTTCATTTCAGGCATCTGCACATAACGTGTCGGTTAGTATGGTAGCGCGGCGCAGCACAGAAGCTGGTGGAGCCGCATTTGGGCCCCTCCGGGCGGTACACACTAGGTCACTTCTACCGCTGTATTTAAGACTACCATCCACTATTAGTAGTCCATTAACTGTACACTTTGTGGTAAGCTATTTAACATTTTATTCCTCAATATCATATTAGAAGTTTTTGAGATTATTGCTATATGTAAAAATTGAAAATGTCAAAATGCGAAAGGGCATACTCCGCTGGTTCGGTCATGTGGAAATAATGATAGATGAAAGATTGACAAAGCAGATATACAATGCGAATGTGGATGGATGTAGATACCCGGGGAGACCAAGGCTGACATTTCACGATCAGATCAATCGGATATTTTCCGAGGGTAGTGTCAAGAGTCTCCGAAACCGGCGTGTTTGTATGAAAAGGGTAATGAATGTGAAGGAAGCAAGACTGGTTTGTCAGGATCGTGAGGTCTGGCACTCGATACTCTCTGCCTGCCCCGTAAGGGACTTGGCGTGAATATATGTATGTATGTATGTTGAAAATTTTGATTAAATTGTTCAAAAATTTTCGGCTACAAGGATTACGTGGTTAAATTAAATTTCGCTAACAACCGTTACTTTGATAAAAATTGTTTAACCTTGCCAATCTTTAATTTCAGGTAATAACCCGTGGTGGCATAATCTACCGTTGGGGAGCTACGAGCCAGTGCCCTGTAACTAGTTCTCCTGATCAGGTTCACCCCGCGTCCCCCGGTCCGTGTCCCAGCTCCAGCTCCGCTCCCACTCCCTCCTCCGCGTCCTTCACCGCCGACCCCTCGGACCCCCTTACTGACCGCGGGGTGCTCAAGGTGATGCTGCCCATCAAAGTCACTCATCAGATGTGCCCCGACAGTTACTTGTTCGCATACTTCTATTATGGAGAACAGTTGATTACTGCGAGTAAGCATTTCGAAATGGATGAGTGTTTCGGTAATAAGGTAAGAATCATTAGAATTTACACTTTGATTAAGACTGGTATTATCCAAGACCTTAATTTAATGTTAATTTAACGAGTATTAAATGATCCTTAGGTAGAACTGTCCTGGACATCTCGCCTCACAGCTCCCGGTTCGCTGGCGAAGTTGCAATTGACCACCCCCGGTCCTGCACTATGTGCACTTACTGTCCTCGACTCTGCGGCTCTGTGGACGCAGCAAAGGCTTTCTGTTAAGGACATTATCATAAACCATTTAAAGAAATTAGTTGAAAGACAGAGGAATCTGACGCAATATGACACCGCTGGAAGCTGCTTTTTGAGTGAGTACTATATTTCCTTAATTTGGAATTAATTTTTATGGCCTTTTCTTTGAAGAGTACTAAGATCCACAAAAATTCATTACATAGTCTGGTTTCGAATATTAAACTCCATTTTGAGTATTTGATTAACACATTTTTTATTTTAATTACTGTCATTGGTGGCAATTAGAGAATAAAAAATCAAAATTCTTGAGCTTGATTTAGCTCTTAATGAAGAAAGTAATCCTGATCTCCGCAGCTCATATATGACTTGCATTCTCCGCCTCTACATTCCCACCTATGGTTATACTAAAATGCTGAACTGGACCGAAACTATTCGCTATAACACGATCTAACTGTTTGAAAGCTAGTTAGAGCTAAATTTGAAAAAAAAACAAGTCAGATTGAAGAAGCTACTGCAAGTTGAACCATTTTTTTTTCAGCTTCCGATGAGCCAGTATGGGAGGAATCTGGTTTGGCCAGCAGCGGGGTCCGCGCCGTCGGTGCATTTTCGAAACCGCACTGTCTCTCCATACCTCCTCAGATGTTGCAGACGGATGACAACTTCATTAGAAGTGACTTTTCTGAGGTATTTTTCCCGTGTTAGTCCGGGCTCCTTTGCAAAATAGACCATCTGCCTTCTTGTGCCAGGCAGCTCGTAAAGGACGAGCATAGGCTTACCGTCACTGACACCGTGACATCTGACTGGATGGTAGAGTTTCGCAGCGACTCACCCGGATTGGTACCACCGCCTTACTTATTCCTGCCGCCATAACTTCATGACGTGTTCCGGTTCGGAAGGTAAGGTAACCGGTAAACTTACTTTTGCTCGAGGCCTTACAGCCCCGCCTCAGGTTGGCAACTCACCATTACCACCTTTGGTGTCTCTAGGCGGCGGGAATTTCTTACCATCAGGAAATCCGTCTGCTTGTTTTTTCCAATATCATGAAAAAAGAATTTGTTCCTATTTTTACTGCGTTGTATTGCCGCGCTGCCTACGTTATAGGGTTTAACCGATTTTTACATTTACTTAAATAATCGATTTAATTCCCTGCCTCGGATTGGCAGGCCTTAATTTTATGATGTTTGTAGATGGATTTTTGTATTCCAAATTATTTCAAACGGGTAGTGGCTTTCAGGTTTGGTATTTCGTTATGCCTCAATGTAATAAAAATAGACAAGTCCGCTGAGTTTCTTTCATAGGATGCTTTCAGTGTGAGGACGCGATTCCGATCCGGTTGTAATTTTATAAAATGTTGAAGCGCGCAAGCACCACCTGTAATTTGATTATCATTCTGATTCCAGGCGTGGCTCTGGCGTTTGGTGGCGGTGGGACCCAACGGCTCAGCAGTAGCTACTGCTCAGGCTCCAGACTCTATCACAAGATTTGAAGCCTCCGCACTCTGTCTTGCAAAAAATGGCGTCGGGGCCTCACCTCCAGCTGTCTTACAGGTAAACAGTATTTCAGTATATTTGGATATTTTTGTAGTGAGATTTTATCACAGTTGTGTTTCTAAATACGATGACAAAATGACACCGAAAAGATCTAAATTTACATGCTATGCATACAAAGAAGTAATAAATATTCATCAAAGAATTTACTTGATAATTTAAGGCAATTAACAATTCAAGCAATGTGTAATATGGTACACTCCCTTAAGACAAACCAGGAAGAGATTCACCTGAAGGAAAGTGAATACTATTGCCAATAGTTCTCCAAGATAAGATAGTCCTCTGTGTTGTAGTTTTCGGTAAAGACTATTCAAGCAAATGTGTTCTATTATTTCGTAATACAATTAAAAACAAATCTGAATGCACCACACTGTACTAACTGCAAAAACTCAAAGATTTATATTCTACATCATATCTATCAACTGCGAGTAGCTTCTTTAAAGGAAGCTGTAGATATCAAATTAAAAATCACTCAGAGTAATCCACATTAGAAAGACTGTACAAGAACTTTTATCTTTTCGAACACGAATTTGCTGAAGATGGCGTAAGAGTTCGAAGCCAATAGGCAGAGTAGCGCATCTCTGAACGTGGTCTAATGTGAGGATTTGATAAGAGACTTCGGGTGAAGCGCTCTGTACTCGCAGGGTTGCTTCATGAATGTAATGCACTGTTTCTGCTTCTGTGCCTGATCGACAAGCAATATTATTGCAAAGTTCATCTTCTACTGCCTGCGTAGTCCTTATTACTGACGATATTATATTCTATGTTTACCATGGTCAATACGAGACAGTGATAGGCAATATGGTGTTGTAGGTGTTCCGTGAGTTTTTCATCCACGCAGACAGTCCTCGGCACTTGAGACGCGGTGACTCAACCACTCTACGGTACCGACTCTTCAACTACCTCTACCAACCACTCAGTGTAAGTACATTTACATTTTTAAAGGATCGTTGTAGTAAGGGTAGGAGTAATAATTTCTTGACGATAGAAATAGACGCTGCCATTTAATCAATGCTTAAAGAACTACATAGCATGCCTATGTAGTTCTTTAATCATTAGCAGGCAGGGATGGATAAGGCGAGGGTTCCAGTATGAGCGAATCACTGCTGCAGAGCTCTGATATGTATTCATATCATGTCAGTGACAAACAAATCAAAGCACGCCCTTGAAGAACTGCTTGGTATGAAAGCAGTTGGTCAAGATTTCTCCAAAGAGTCAAATACCGATACAAGGAATTTAAGAGATTAAAGATATGAAGTATGCTTCCATACTTTATATTCGACCGCTTCACCAATTCTTGGAGGTCAAAAAATTAGTCTAATAGTACTTTAATTGTGATTTTCTTTTACATCTAGATCCAAGTGATCATTCGAGCTGACAGCCAGCTCGAAATATCCGAGAGCACGACCATACTGTGCGTCGCCGCTCGAGCGTCAGTTTCCCGCCGAGTCACAGTTCAGGCAGTGTCTACTTTCTCTCACTCTCCCCTCACTCCCAACACTCCTGCTCGACTCTTCGTCAAAGCCGTGCCTACCTTATCCAGTTCTTGCAACGCTACCACTGTGCCAGCTGTTGGGTAAGTTCGTACTAATATTGTCCCATTTTTTCTTTGCTCCGCATATTTCCGTCCATAACATTTGTTATAGGAAAGACAAAAGGAGACGAATCTTGTCAGTAATAAATAGACTTTGCATAATGACACTGAAGATATTAAAGGTACCTAATTTTTTTTGTTAAATTTAAAACCTCTTGCTGGTTACTCTACCTTCCTGATACAAGCCATTGACAAGCACTGACGTCGTAGCGGTCCAGGCACGTTGATATCAGAACCCTCGATCTTCTTTTATATAAATAAATTTATAAATATATTTTTTATGATAGAGCACGGTTAAAGAAGTAGGCTTATTGTGACTTTCTAACTTTCTGGACGTAAACTTCTAATTGTAAAACTTGCCTTTGTTGTAGAGATCAGGTTGTGATCCAGATACAAATAGATCCTGAAGGAGTTCCGATCTATGAATTCAAGTCTGCTATGCTTTGTGGTAAGCGAACATACATTCAATAGACAAATGTGTAAGTTGGGAGAAAATATAATAAGAATTAATATATTAATGAAATAATATTACTAATCATAATACACAGTTTCTTATTTCGTTGAAGTGTCAAATGTAAATTTTTTTTAAATTAAACCAACTTTAATTGCTGCTTTTTGTCGTCAATCGTGAACGTGATTTAAGTACATATATATTATTAACATACATATCTTCACGCCAAGCCCCTTAAGGGGTTATCAAATAGTATCGAGTGCCAAACCTCACGGCCCTAGCAAACCTGCCTTGCTTACTCCACATTCATTGAAAGAAAGAAAAGAAAGAAAATATATTTATTTGCGGAATAGGTGTGTTGAAGTTGTTACAAAATTATTTAAACTTTCCAACATATTCTACCACATTGTGGTGTGCAAATATTTAAATATTTTTAAAAACTGATTATTTAGTTATATACACAATGTTTAAATATTCATTCAAGAAATAGTTTTATTCTCATTACAATTTGAATTATAACTTACAAACAATTTTAAAATGTTAATAATTTTAACCCTGTCTACCGTAAACTACCACCGTTTCCAAACCTAGCCAGTCGGGAGAAGAAACGGCGAAACAAACTCCCCGGCAGCCAGTACTATAACCTATCGTCCTTGTGGTACCATCGTTTCCAAACAAAGCCCGGTTTCTGAAATTATAATAAATTATTATTATTATTACAAAATTTATATTACAACAAGTCAAATAACTTCTTTTGAAATCTTTTTAATAATTTATAATCATTATCCTTTACGCCGGTTTCTGAGATTCTTGACACCACCATATATTTTTTATTTTTAGCAAACTCTAGTGTTGGATCATCGAAAATGTCCTGGACTTGGTCTCCAGTTGATATAGTACCGGGAACAGAATCCCTTACTATTTGGGCTACTGGGGACATCAATGGGCCGTTATATGCTGTAAGTCAATCTTCTTTCTTTCATCTCATGTTTTATTTGTGTTACAGTAAACTCGATCAAGTTTTTCATCATCGTTATCATGTTAGTGGTTTTTTTTTATATCAATGGTTAGCGGTGAAATTTGGAGCGACAGAAAGTTTCAGCTTTTTTGGGCCGAAACCGAAACTAGAGCTGGAACAAATTTTGTGGCCGAAACCGAAGCTGAAACTGAAACTTTTGTTTATTTACCATTTAAATATTAATAAAAATAATAAAATCTGAAATTAAATCCATCAAATTGTCAAATAACAAAAGTAAAACTACCATTAGTCAGAGGTTAATGTGATCTTGTTTTGGAAAAATATGTCTATTAGTTAAAACGTTTTTAGTTATGAAGGCTCTGCTGAAGGCAATTTGTACTTTACAATTTTATTTATAAAGGCAATTTGAGTGTATTTCAGGTTGTTTGTAGCGCTCAAATTTCAACTATTTTTCCCCTTGTAGGTCCGGGCTCCTTTGCAAAGTAGACCATCTGCTTTCCTGCCAGGCTACTCGTAAAAGGCGAGCATAGGCTTACCGTCACTAACACCGTGACATCTGACTAGGTGGTAGAGTTTCGCAGCTACTCGTCCGGATTCGTACCACCGCCTCACCTATTCCGGCCACCGTAACCTCCAATGCTTGTCATTGACGTGTTAGTAAGGAGGGTAAGGTAGCCGGTAAACTTACTTTTGCTCGAGGCCTAACATCCCCACCTTAGCTTGGCAACGCGACATTACCACCTTTCGTGTCTCTAGGCGGTGTGAATTTCTTACCATCAGGAAATCCGTCTGCTCGTTTACCTTCCATTATCATAAAAAAAACTTTAACAATAAGATTACTTTATTATTTTTTGTAACTATATTTGTTTTGCGATGACTCCGCCAATTAAAATGGACCTTAATGACCTTTTTTGTTTAATTTCATCAGAAGAGATCTTATTTACAATTTATGGTAATTGGTGTAGTATGTTTCATGTAACGCGTATTTGAGCATTTTGGCGCCATCGAGAGAAAAGATGGTCGAAGTTTTTTCATAATTATTGAATTTCGTATTAATATTGAGTGAAATTAGTCTATTTCGGTGGCATTTTGTATAATTTTGTTCAGTGAAAGTGTACAAATGAAATAATCATGAAGAAATTAGCGTATCGTGTATTTCCTCGTTGTCGCCAAATCTCCTTACATGAGCTTGTGTATTGAGGCTGCCGCTTTACCCAAGACCCTGACATGACTTAATATGACAAATTATAATTGAATCCAGATTTCTTTAAATTTGATGGAATTTTCTACTTTACTAACGTGAAGGCCAAAACCTAAAGAAAGAAAAGAATGACACGTATTTAAATTTCACCGAAAGTATCAGCTGGTGCTAATCTAGTAATTTACTGATGTGTTAGGAAGCAGACTCGTTAATGGTGCTCCCGCGAGGTTGTGGAGAACAGAACATGGCGCGATTGGCCACCAACTACCTGGCTACTTTTCTGATGCCAGCTACGATTCCAGCAGCTGCCCAAGCTAAACTACATCTACAAAGAGGTATTTACTATCACTACATGGTATAAAACAAAGTCGCTTCCTCTGTCCCTATGTCCCTTTGTATGCTTAAATCTTTAAAACTACGCAACGGATTTTGATGCGGTTTTTTTAAATAGATAAATTGATTGAAGAGGAAAATTTATATGTATATTTTATACCCGTGTGAAGCCGGTGCGGGTCGCTAGTTACCACTAAAAATACTACTAGCCGGCCGTAACTAGACTAGTAACTTCGTCAACTTGACACTCTGGCTATCATGCAGGATTTCACTTGAATGTATGTTTACATAATTAGACTGGTACGTTCAAAGTTTCTTTGCATTCCGGACGTTTTTATTATTTATTACATATTTCATTCAATAATAACGTAATTACAATTATTAATACATAAAAAACTACATCAGTTATTCGGTTACTTTTATCACTCGGTTTGAGTGTTGCTATGTCTGTAATTTCTAAACTGCATTACTTACAACTTGAAAAAAAATAGACGACAATTTGTAATGTACACACTTTTACAAATCAAAAACAAGTACTTGAAATGTAAATAATTGCATTTCGAATTTTGTCTATTACTTAAGCTTATAACCTTTCTTCTTAACTAAAAACCAGTATTTCGTTACGATTGATTCAGTAGATTTGGCGTAGAATTGATTCAGCTTAAATCGTGTTTATGATACATACATCAAAATTAAAAAAAAATTAAAATATGTTCTGCTACAGTTTTTTAGTAGCCTGCTACTATTTTTTTCTTTAATTTCTTCAATTAACAGAATCTATTCTTCTACAGTTTAATTGTAAGTATAGATTTATATATCTATTAACTAACTATGTTGTCCTTTTTTTCTTCTAGATATTTTATTTCAATTTCAATCATGCGAGTGGTGATCGTGTATTTTAATATTTATTTATTTTATTTTCTAAAAAGCAGGCAGCTACGCTAAAGGAAGATTCTATACGAATACCATCAGGCGATGAAGTCGCCATATCAAAATGTTCATAATTCCAAACTTTATATGTATCTTAGCAATTAGTGACCACGGAAGCACACGGGTCTCCAGATAATAAAAGATAACCATGGGCTATAGACATCATACAGATGCGTCGCTGTCACGTGGCCTGCATGTTAGGCTAATTGTACAAGACCACCGGCTACCCTTAACCCTACCTTCCGAATTGGAATGCGAGAGAGAGTCATAATGGTGGTAAGAGTTATAGGTAAGGCGGTGGATCACAACCAATGGGTATCATTTATTTATTTCAAATACATTGTCGAGTGTGATGTTAAAGATGTCTATCATTATTGGAATGTGTACGTAGTGAAGCTCGGAGAATACGAGGGCCAAACTGAAAGTTTTTAGAACTGGCAACTTAAAAGCGTTATATTAAAAAAATAAGTTTAAATTTTGAAAATAGAACTCTTTACCAATAATATTGAGTATACATTTCATTCATTTGTCATTTGTTTTACGATTTGGCCGCAAATTGAAAATTGTCTATGCACGTCAGAATGAGTTTAAGCCGAGAAAATTTTCGTGCAATGATTTTTTATGACTTTCGATGTCATATAAGTCAACAAGAAAGTTATGATAGACTTCGATTGGCTTTTCACGATGAAGCCCCATCTCGTGCCACAGTTTACAACTGGTTTAATGAATTCAAACGTGGTCGAACTAATCTCACCGATGATTTGCGTGAGGAATGGCCTTCTACAGCGACGACTGAAGACAATGTCAGTGTTGTGCGGCGTATGATAGAGACTGACAAAAGAGTGACCTATCAGCAGATTCGGACAAGTCTAGGCATAGGTATGAGTCAAGTGCACAAAATCCTCCATGAACATTTAGCGGTCAGGAAGCTTTGTGCCCGCTGGATTGATTTCCAGCCGTGTTGATTGGTGCCGAGAAATGATCAAAAAATTTAACGGAGGTGACTCAAATGCTGTGTTCGACATACTGACGGGTGACGAAAGCTGGATTTACTGTTATGATCCGGAAACCAAAAGACAGTCTGCTCAGTGGGTGTTTCCTTCCGAAGAGTTGCCAACTAAAGTGAAGAGAGGTCGAAGTGTTGGAAAAAAGATGGTGGCCTCGTTCTTCGGAAAGACAGGTTATTACGCGACAGTTGTCTTAGAGGATCAGAAAACGGTTAATGCAGAGTGGTACACTAACAACTGTTTGCCACTTGTCTTGGAAAAAGTTCGAGAGAAACGACCTCGCAGCAGGATCCTCCTTCATCACGACAATGCCTCGTCGCACACCGCCAGGCAAACGATCGACTATTTGGCGACCTCAGACGTGGAATTACTGGGTCACCCGCCGTATAGCCCCGACCTCGCACCCTGCGATTTTTATTTATTCCCGAAAATAAAAGAAAAACTTCGAGGAAACATTTTATGGACGCCGAAGAAGCAGTGGCTGCGTTTCAAAACGCCGTCGAAGAGACCCCTAAGGCCGAGTGGGCAAGGTGCTTTTCTCAATGGTTCCATCGAATGCAGCGATGTATTGATGTAAATGGACGCTATTTTGAAAAGTTATAATAAAACTAATAACTTGCTAGAATGCTTAGTTTTTGATTTTCTAAGAACTTTCAGTTTGACCCTCGTAGCACTATCTCTAAGTAAGTTAGATGTAGGTATTTGTAACAGCCTTTTGGCGTTCCCACTGTCTGAGAACGAAAATAAGAAAATAAGAACATTTTAAGATTTTTTTTAATTTGAAATATTTTATTGTGTTAAATTAATGTTGCACTATTGAAGTGAAAATAACACATCAGAATTTAGACTATTAATTTTTAGCTCCTATCGAGGTTTCGGTTAGGGTTTTGCAAATATTTACTAGTAAAAAAAAAGTGTCTTCACGCCCATATCCCCAAAGAAGTAGGCAGAGGCACAATCAGGGCACCCACGACTAGCTGAAGACACTAAGTCCCACAATGTTATAGGTGGCAAGACTATCGCCAACCGGGACATATCCAATCTCGAGCAACATTTTTTTTTATTAGAAAATTGGAAAAACCAAATTTTCTTTTTGTTGCCCGACCCGGGATTCGAGCCCGAGACCTCATGCAGTCAAGTCGAACACCTGAACCCCTAGACCAGAGACGATTATTTACTAGTAACGATAGGAAAGCCAACCCTGGACTCCTACATTCAAACGTGAGAAAAAACTGAAACGGTGGTATGATGATGATGGTTTCCAATGGTGGTAGGGTTGACGCGGCAGCTGCAGTACACGCACGCGGGCGGCGGGTTCAGCGCGTTCGGCGCCGCTGACTCCCGCGCCTCCACCTGGCTCACCGCCTTCTGTGTCAGATATCTCAGGAGGATATACGAAGTAAAGTTTTATATACTAACTAAGAATTTAACAGATTAAGATAAAGATAAGAATTTAACAGGTTAAGATTTAAGAATATAACAGATGTAAAAAAAGCTTTCATTTTGCAAATTTGACGGAGCTTGTCCAACTGCTGTGGCGTAAAATCTCCCAAATGACACTGGACAAATATTCCTGTAAACCATAGAAACAATCCAACTTCTTCGTCTAATCCTATCGAAGAACCCACCTTAATTTTTCTCAAACACGGCAACCATATTCTAAAACAATTTTTAGACTCGCACTCACAAGGAAAGCTTAAAGTTAGCAGACCTAAATAGACCGGGAGGCGATCTATAGCAGCTGAGGCATTAACTTGATATAGATTAATAATTGTTTCTTTTCAAATGTTTTTGTCGCAGGTAATATCACCATCGTCGCCCATCCCAACCGCTATAGATCGCGCTGAACGCTGGCTCATCGACCAGCAAATGGAAAACGGCTGCTTCCGAAATGAGGGACAAGTCTTCCACAAAGATTTCAAGGTAATCAGTTCATTTTGATTGGATCACTCCATTACTCCTACCTAACATTTAGCAATAAAATATTATAGCAAAGTTTCAAGAACTTAACCAACTGTCAAAGTAAGCGATCGATTTGAAACAAAATATGTGAATAAAAATAGTAGCTCAATTGAACGTAGATGTTGGTATTTTCCAAACACATTTGAATTTTCCTTTCTTAAAAAGCAGTGCGTTCGAATTTTCTTCAATGAAGACCACGAGTAACAAACTTTTCGCAGTAAATTTACTTGTTAATTTCTTCTAGGAACCGTTCATGGTGACTTTGAACTCTTACCAATGTTAGTCATAAATCGTATTTTTATTTTTATTTTTTTTAGCACTTGCCCTGTGCGTGGGATAAATTTCTATAAATTTTAAAGAAAGAAAAAATTTCGCCCCAGACAGGATTTGAACCTGTAACCTTTCGTCTCAAGCATTCGTCGGCTTGAGACGAAAGGTTACAGGTTCAAATCCTGTCTGGGGCGAAATTTTTTCTTTCTTTAAAATTTATAGAAATTAGTCATAAATTCCTTCTAAAAAGGTTTATTTGGGATCTATTTATCCCCAGGGTGGCCTTAATGAAGACGGTGAAACAGCAAGCGTGGCTTTAACAGCTTACGTGATAACTTCCCTCGTGGAATCCTCTATAAATATACCATCCAGAGTAATCAAAAACTCTCTCTCCTGTCTCACTGCGCTACCCAATACAAAGACCAAGAAAGTATACCCTCATACTCTACTCAGTTACGCGCTAATGAGATTGAAGCGGTATGAAGAGGAGTTAAAGGGAACTAATGAAGCAAGTTACCTGTGGGAGAAGAAATTGATTGGAGGAGCGGATGAAGTAAGAGAGTTGGTAGGAATGTGGAAGATGGCGAAACGAAGCGGAGAGTACGTGTGGTGGGAGACCGGTAAGACTTTTATTTATTTTAATATATATTCACGATTCTTATTCCGCAGATAAGGTATAATCTAAATTGTCATACTATGAGGATATTATTAATAAATTATATATGCTATAGATATAAATAGCATATATATCTATAGCACCACATCTATATATATCATGGATCGAAAGGTATACGACTTTTTACCACGTCTTTAAATTTTCCAATTAGGATCAAACCATAATTAGGTACCTATATAAATATAACTACGATTTTTTTTTAGCGACAGACCCTTTGGATAGTGAAAACATAGCGTAGCCTTTACGAAATTTAGAATAGGAAATAAGTATCTAATGTCTATCAAAATTATTATTGTGTTGGAGCGAATTTGCATTGATCGAAACGTTTTAAGGACTTATTGAATTTTAAAGAGTAGGCTCTAAATCTCATTAAGTTTATATTAAATTTGGCATTCTAAAGGGAAGCAAAGCGTTTACTATCAAATTTGAAACATATAAAAAAACTGTCTCATGGAAATACAGCGCACCAAGCATTCACAGTAAAATGCTATGTTTTCGCACGATATGTTTTCTGACGAATGATTTGCGGTAGAGGGTGGCCATAAACAAGACTATTTTTTTATGTTATAGGAAGGCAAACAAGCAGACGGATTTCCTGTTGGTAAGAAATTCACGCCGCCTAGAGACACCAAAGGTAATGGTAATGGTGCGTTGCCAACCTGAGGTCGGGATGTTAGGCCTCGAGCAAAAGTAAGTTTACTGGCTACCTCACCCTCCGAACCAGAACACGTCATGACATTATGGCGGCAGGAATAGGTGAGGCGGTGGTACCAATCCGGACGAGTCGCTGCCAAACTCTACCACCTAGTCGGATGTCAAGGTGTTAGTGATGGTAAGCCTATGCTCTCCTTTTACGAGCTGCCTGGCAAGGAAGGCAGATGGTCTATTCTACAAAGGAGCCCGGATCAACACGGGGAAAAAGATTATAGAAATAAAAGAAAATTAGTTAATAAAATAAAAAAAAAATATTAAACGAACTCAAAACCTATTGAAATCACTAACAATTTTAACGGGTTCAAAAATTTATTACCGATTTTTGAAAATGTAAGAAAATGCGACATTGTAAATAGTCTGGTGCATCATGTTTTTAAGATGTTTTGCATAGTCGTCCTAAATGTGCGCTTTGTATGGTTTGTGAGTTTTGTTTGACCTTTTGAAGAAGACGCTCATGAACAGCCACACAACCAGAGGCTATGCGAATGCGTTGCCCACCTACACCACACCTCCCTAAAAGGGATAACGGAAACTAACTAACCTTATGAAATATTATAGCTGTTACTTTACGAGCTAGATGTTTCACCTCGGTCATTCAGTATCACCCATTTTTACACGTTATAGTGATCGGCTAAGATGTCATCATGGCGGCAGATGGCAGTGTCAAGTGTGGGTAATGGGTATGATGCGAAAAATTAAGGATAGACAAGTGATGAGAAGAAAAGAGAGTTACGGAGTGAGAAATACACAGCTCTCTAAGCTTTATATATGATTTTAGCTAAATCGCTTCATGAAAACCATCTGATTATTTTAATCCTAATCCGTAATCCTTAAACGGTTTCTTTTAAAATAACGTTCAAGTATTTCAAGGTGAAGTTTTTCTTACATGTCTGTGACTTTCACTCCACTCACTCCTAAGTTACCTTGTACTTTCTTTGTCTTACTTGTGAGATTTTTTATACTAACACTAAACTGCTCTCGACACATACGACCCCAATAAGGGTTTACATAAGACAAAACCACATTATGGGGCTTAAGATTTCTCTCCATGTATTTTCTGAGGCGAATGAAACACTGCACAAATCCTCTCTTGAGCTCTCCTTCCAGTTATTATATTTGACTTAACTAAAAACATGGGTTATCTCCTTTCCAAGGTAATTTGGCAAATTCAATTGAGGCTACAGGATATGCCCTCCTGTCGCTAGCAGAGTGTCCACAGGAGATGTTGAGCGCATGCGCCGCCGACGCTAGCGCCGCCATCTTGTGGCTCTCCACACATCGTAATGGGGCGGGCGGGTTTATATCTACTCAGGTACGTGATATTGCTCAAGTTTTCTCGAAAATTATAGGATTATTGAAGACTATAATCCTCTAACCTTTCAGTATTATTTAACATTCAAATGCCTAACTGATGCTCAGTTTTAGAGCTTGCTTCCTCATCTTATAAACTGTTCTATATCACCGTTACTATATGTAAATTTCACATGTCAATTCTTATCCTGCACTACCCGTTGATCTAAATTTAACTAAATCAAACTAACTAAACTTTTAAAATTTTTATGTTTTATGACCTCCCAAGACAGATAATTCAAGCTAAATATTAAATAAATAAGCATATCTTTTTGTATCCAGCAAATAATGATTATACTCTGCTTATATCTTATAAGTAATGTCAGAAGTGGGATAAGGCTCGCGGTCAATAACTATATTAAAAAATGTAAACTTTAAAATACTATTTCCAGGATACTCTTGTAGCTCTGGAAGCTATATCTCGCTGGTCTTCATTGTTCCCACCGTTGACATCGCCTCTAAAGGTCAGGATACAGAGCGGTGACACCAAAACTATCTCCCTAGTGCCAGGGGTCAAAGTACCGGACATTGTGAAAATGCACGCCAGTGACCAACTCACTGTAACAGTCGACGGTAAGGTTTATATGTTTTTTTTAATATTTTTAGATAGCAAACAAGCAGATGGCTCTCCATCGCGAACAGTAAAAGTTTTTTTTTGAAAAAAACTTAAGTCATATAAGTCCATGAAGTTACATATAGCTAATGTAAAGCAGTCACTATTGCTTATGACATGGAGTAAGCAATAAAAAAAATTGCATATTCTAACAAATTTAATTCTTCTGTAAAAAATCTTTCTCGGAAATTCTGAATACGAAGATAAAGCATATGAAAATCCTTACCTCTGCGTATAATTCTTGAACGTCGACATAATGATGATGGGGGAGCTATATTGAAAAATGTTCGTTGTTGTTGCATAGACGTTACAACAAACGGACAGACGTAAGTAGTATTGCCGGAGATAAAGTGTTCTAGGAAAGTTGGGTTGTTGACAAGCTGCAATAATTTCAGTCGAACAGTTAAAAGTGTTAAGCTACGGAATTCTCAATATATTGTCATATTATTTACAGTACTTTATTCGATGCAGCTCTATCAGAGTCAGAACTGTGCTACGACGACGATGACGATTGACGATTTCAAATGATAAAAAATTTGTAATGGAATTATTTTTTGTGAACTGCCCACAATTATAAATATAGTATCTCATTATTTAGTATATTTTATGTAACTAGTCTTAATTTATAAGTTACTTTAATACTATCCCAAATGTTTCTGCTACAATAAAATTATATATTAAAAGCCAGATAGAAACCTTACGCCCAGAAATACCAATTGTGTTTTTCCCACAAATGATTTACCTCTTCGAAAGTTGAAATAAAACTTCGTTTGGTGGCTTTGGTAATATAACGCTCAACATAACGAGTGTCTCAATAATTAATATTTAGCCACCAATATAGACGCATTTTTAAATAAACTATGTCAATAATTGCCGTCCAATCAATAACATTCACAAACACAAAAGAATGACGTGGCAGCATGTTATTCGTTGAGAATCCAATTTCAGACATCATTTAGTAAAACATGTGTTCAACGAGTGTTTAATATTTTTTGTACCAAAAAAGGCAATAACGAGATACCAAGTAATATTATTTTTAACAGGAGTGGGTTGTGCCCTTGTACAAGCGACGCGGTCGTACCACAGCCAATCCCCTGGCGCGACCAAGGACCAATCTCTATCCGTGTTGGCGTCAGTCACTACTGATGGAGCCTTCGACTGTGACGAGAATAAGACTAACTGCTTCTGCGCTGCTGTTGTTGAGGTAAATAAGTTTATAAATAAGTGTCTCTAGAAATAAGATTAGATTAGTAATTCCCAAAGTGGGCCTCTAGGGATCCACGGGAGAAGGTAGTAATGTAGGGTTTTGTGATAATCCCTATATTATCTTAATTGATTGAGATAAACATTACCCCCCCCCTAGCTACGGCCATATATGGTGTCTAACGAATCTAGCAAAATGTTGATAGTAGTCTATGAAAAAAAATGGTTTGGGAATCTCTAAATTAGATTAATAACACAGCACTGAATCAGTAGAAGACTTACTGATGTATAAAACGCAAGCAAACTTGAATCTTAAGACCTGTACCTAACTAATGCTCATATTGCACTGAGAGAGGTGACCCGCTTTACTTCAAAACTTCACATGTCAATCAAGATTGAAACCATAACTTTGGTTAAAGGCTCAAATAGTGCTCACAACATTTATGACGTTTATATTATTTTTGGATTGAAACTTCCTTATCGATGTATGGGAGAAACTTGCCATTAAATTTCTCTGTGACGCTGTACCTCTATTTAGGCTCTACAAAAAATACTGTATGTTACCGCCGATATCATACTGCGTTCTTCGTGATTTTTGTTTCACCGACTTGTATATTGGTGAGCTAGCTTAAAGATTTCGCGAGGTACTTGTACCATGACTACACGCGATATTTTTATTGAAATTTAATATGTTCTTTTCTGTTAAGTATCCACGAAAAAATATGCCATAAGAAAGTTTCAACTACATGCGTTCCTTTTCGGAGGATAAGGTAGCCGGTGAACTTACTTTTACTCGAGGCTTAACATTACGTGACCATTACCACCTTCAGTGTCTCTAGGCTACGTGAATTTTTTACCATCAGGAAATCAGTCTGCGTATTTGCCTTCCAATATCATAAAAAAATATAGAATAATGCTTAATCAAACCTCAGAGTAGTTTAGTTTATGGTAATTAATAATACGGAGAATGTGCATGTTGTCCGTCCAGGTGTGCGGCACGTGGCGCGGCTCGCTCCCAGAGATGGCGCTGCTGGAGGTGGTGCTGCCCTCCGGCTTCGGGGCTGATGCTGCACTGCTCTACCGTCTGCTCGACGCTAATGATACATGTAAGCTTAGTAATATATTTCCCTCAACAACTTCCGCAGCAGCCACATAAATTTCTCTATCTCTCTCGCAAATGACATTTAATCTACCATTAAGTCACAGTTCTATACGGAAAATGTTGACCTAATGTCTGATAAAAGGTAATTGACGTTTCTAAGCGCAGCCGTTAATGTTGCGTTCATGTGTCAAAAGTTCATTAATAAATTTTCTTTTCTATAAAAAAAATTCGCCCCAGACAGGATTTAAGCCTTTAACCCTTCGTCTTGGTTTTTCAATAACTGCGTGAGGCAAATTTTTCTTTCTTTAAAAGTTATAAAAATTAACCCAAGTACCACGTACACGTACACAGCAAGTGCTTAAATCAAAATTTTCATTTCTTTGGCTTTTACACAAAGATCGAAGACGACGCTGCTGAGTATCCCTCTTTTAGCACCGAGAAGAAACATTTATGTGCGATCATATTATTTAAATCTGTATAGGTATATTTCAAAAGAAACTATTTGGTCTACAACCGCATCCTTAGCATGGTCTAAGTACCAATGCGATATATAGGTCTATATCTATTCGACTGTCAAAAGGCTCCCTGAATTGGTCCGGGTTCCTTAGTAGAATAGACCATTTGCTTTCCTGCCAGGTAGCTCGTAAAAGACAAGCACAGGCATTCCCTCACTAGCACCATGGCACCCGACAAGTTGGTAGAGTTTTGCAGTGACTCGCCCGGCGTGGTACGACCGCCTTATTTATTCCGTCATAAAGTCAGTGCTTGCCGTTGACATATCCGTCACGGAGGATACGCTGATAAACATATAGTTTTGCTCGAAGCCTAACATCCCAGACTCAGGTTGGCAACACCGCCCGCCTTGGAACCCGCTTTGGAGTCTCTAGGTGGTGAATTTCTTATCATCACTAAATTCCTATGCTCGTTTGCCTTCCAAATCTTAAAAAACGGCGTAGGTAAACAAAACTATAAATTATATACTAGCCGACCTGGCAAAATTCGTATCGCTTGACATTAATAGCAATCAATAATTTGTATGGATTTAAGCATTTTTTTACATGTTTCCTGCAATTTTCCCAATTTTTCTTAATATGAAAGGTTCATAGGCTCCTGAACGATAGCTATATAACAAAAAGAAAGTATTAAAATCTCTCCAACCGTTCAGACGTGATGCGATGACCGCGCGAAATGTGGATTCATTTTTATACAATACCTACTAGCCGATCAAGAAAACTTTGTATCGCTTGACATTAACAGCTACTGCATAATATTTGAGGCTCCGATAGTAGCGCAGGCGCAGTCTGTTGGGTCCAATGTAAAACATTCCAAAAGCAACGGTTATTTACAAAAACAAATTATTAATAAAATATTTTCCAGTAGACCAAATTGTGAATCTAAAACATTTTCGAATGTCATTCAACACACACAAAAATATTTAAATTTCAGTCGTTTAGAAGGAGTTTAGTGGCATATACACGCACACAAGATATATGTATATAAAGATAAGTATATGCACGTTTCTACCAAACTAGTGACAATAATGTAACAGTGCTTAAATACAGTGTTGCCAACAACTAAACTGGATTTCCACCAGATTCATCTCTTAAAACCACCAGAAATCCACTAACAAGAAATGGTCCTACATTCATAACCACCAAATTTTCCACTAAAAATTTGCGTTATGAAATGTATTAATTATTAGTTATTATTATTATTAAATAAAGTGGTACATAGTGTAATAGTTAATTAAAAACGAGCTATTTCATAAGCAAGGTTTTAATTGAGTCAAGATGACATTACCCCGTGCTTATCCTAAATGAATAGCGGAATTGCGTGTTTTTATTTTTATAGAAGAGGAGGCAAACGAGCAAGTGGGTCACCTGATGGAAAGTGATCACCTCCGCCCACGGACATCCGCAACACCAGGAGTATTACAGATGCGTTGTCGACCTTTAAGGAATGAGTACGCTCTTTTCTTGAGGGTTCCTAAGTCATAATCGTTTGGAAATACCGCCCTCGGTAATTGATTCCACAAAGGTGTTATAAATATATATCAAACGGGGTAAAAAATGTCTTCGGAATTGCACAGTTGTAGGTCGCCACGCATCAAGATGATGGGCATGATACCTTAAGCTCTGACACGATGTCCGAAGGTGGAAATCAGCGGCTGGAATTAAACCAAACAACTCATCAGAGCATTCCCCATGATAACTAACATAAATATGATACTGAGAAGTCCCTGCCCAGAGGTGAGAACAGTATTCCATGTGAGACCGTTGTAAGTGATGGGTTGGCTTGAAATACTGTCTAGCTTTACTGAGCACACCATGTTTTATCTAGGCTATTTTAGCCTTCTCCTCCAGATGACCGCGAAATTGAACATTACTCGAAATTTCAACGCCGAGTATACTAATGTAGGCAGGCAGGCTGCGTATGTTGAGAGAGAGAGAGAGTGAGAGGGTGGGGAGGAATCAAAAAATAAGTTTGTGTAAAATAAGAAAGTACATGCTTGCTACATTACATGCTTGTTCCTAATAAATGTAATCAAACAAGCCCAAATATTGAACAAAGTAGAACGAATAAATATCTATGTCGAATATTAGTGTTCAATGACGAATAATCGCGCTTGTTAATAAATGGAACTCGACTTTACTAAACCACTAGAAAAAACCACCAGCCACTAAAACCAATTTTTCGCCACTAATTGGGGATCGAAAATCACCAGTTTTAGTGGAAAATCCACTAAGTTGGCAACACTGCTTAAATATGTTGAATATAAGTGGTCTCCTGGAATACGGTCCTTGCGGAAGTCTGTCTCAGAACCTGAGTCCCTATTCATTAACATTCGTACATACAAGCATTTTAAAAGCATTAGCGTCCCACTTTCCCCCTACTCAACGTCGCCACAAAACAAAGGATGCCCTCAAAAGCGGGAACACTGAAGAGTCTTAACACAGGAGACGTGGAATGTTCTAGTGTCTGACACAGTTTTCAACTTATTATGTCTCAATCCTTTATAATATTCAAGGTATGTTGGAGTAAGATCGGACGGATTTTAGGCCAATTGAAAAGGTGTTGCAAAAACTGATTTTTCTCAAAATCTGTTTTTGATAAAGTACTAAGATATGGTGCTAATGTTTATTTATTAAACGTTAGTTAGCTTTATATTTCGCTTATTCCTGTCAACTTAATCGTTTTTGTTTTTTATGCCTGCAAAAACAGTACTTACTTTTTTTTTACTTTGACAAAAAAAAACCGTCGGGGGTAAGTCCGGACGTATTTTTAAATCCGCTTCTGCTGCTCTAAGAATAAGGTACACAAAGTAATTTACCCGATCATTAATGCTCTATAACATATGAAAAAATTGGTTTCGTACACTTTGGCATTCTAATTCTTTTTTACAAATAATCGGCCGATCTTACCTCAGGCGTTACTTTTTTTACGTTTCGAGGTTCTCAAACTTTATCTAGCCAAGAAATGAACTATCCAGATTCAAGGGAAAGATCGGATGTGATTTGGAACTAGGTGTTATATTACTTATGGAAATATTAACGAAAGCAGACTATATAACTAAGCCAATTTTATATAAGTTTATTTATAAATCGTAGCGTACATATGTTTATGAATAAACGTGGGTATATCATTCGGCTTAGTTTTGTGACATACAATAAGTAAGTAGGTACAAGCAAAATGTAAAAAAGGCCAAGTTCAGAAGGAGGTTCAAATTAAAAATCAGGTTTTTAATTAACCTGTTTGATAATTAAAAGTTAATTCTTACAAATGAATAAACTTTTACTGAATACTTAACAAACTTGGGTTTATATTTTTTGTAAATCATCTCATATTATTATAAGTAATGAAGTAGTTAAAAGTAAAACCAGTTTAACTTAGTGTCATGATAGAAAACACAATATCTAGTAAAATCTGTAATTAAATATTGTATTTGTAACAGTGAAATCAAATTATTAAAAAACATAAAAGATGTATTAAATAAAGTGAACTGAAAAAAGAAACATTTGTTAAGGTGAATTATTCATCATATTATAACAAAACAGTAATTTCGATAAAAAAAATATTATGAAGGCTATATTTTACAAGTTTTTTGATATACATATTATTTAATATACCCGTACCTATATCCCATTTAGAAATTAATCTTATTTTTTTTTAATCAAATTGCCGTATTCACAACCGTTGTCTTGTTCTCATCAATATTAAATCGACATCAGTCTTACAGATCTAGAGATAGATACGTATAACTAAATAAATAATAAATCAACGATGATTTGATTCCTGTCTTTTTTAGGACTTTGTCACTGAGAGTGGATAGATGGATACCGTAGGGTCGTAAAGAAGCAGCGTACGTTTACTCTTTATCTTTTACAGCTATTTCTAGGTCTTCTTGGCTATATGAAGTAAGTAGCTCGCGTTTTTTTTCAAAGTTCATTCAAAGTTTGACATTCACTGCCTTTTTTTATATCGGTGAAGACCTGACGATTTCATCCGATCTTTTCCCTTCAGGGGTAAGTACAGATGTCAGCTGAAAGCGATCCTAGACATGATTTGATTAGAGCTAACTAGCTGTAGCAACCTAAAACCGCGTATTTGGAAGAAATAATCACAAAATAAGCAGTATTTTGGGAAAAATACCGAATCAAAAATGCAGGGGTAAGATCGGATGAAAGAAAATATCACGAAAATTGCCTTGCTTCTCGAAATTCAACATAACGCACGTTCCTGTCGTCGGAGCGGCTGGTGGAAACTGAAGGCCGATGCAAAATAAAATGGCGCTGTATGCAATGTTGTCACCATTAATAAATACGGTCGCGTTTGGAGAAATTTTGATGTATACGATCTTAATTTAATTTACAAAACGACTAATGAATGAATGACTATTACAGGTACTACTTGTATGGTCCACGTGAATAAAGATTTTTCTGATACTAATCAGTGTACCTAACTAAGGTCAGAGCGGGGAAGACCGGCATATATTTCGTAAAATTGAAATACCTTTAAATTATTTTATAATCTAACAGAACTGTAGTAAATTGAAATATAGAGATATATAGAGCAGTTTATAATCTGCGAAAATCAGTTTGTCAAGTCGATAACGCTACGAAATTGTTACACAAAACAAACATTTTTTCAAAACATGAAGAGTAGACGGTCTTACCCAGCCGCTTGGGGTAAGTGCGTCTAGTCGCAATTTTACCAACTAGAAAATAGTTATCTATGTATCACTAATTAGAAAATGTCTACAAAAGCAGACAAATTTGATTTATGCGTTAACTTGTTTTAAATAAGGTTTAATTTAAAAATTATAGCCATAAATATATATTCAGGGGCAAGGCCGGCATAGTTTGGAATTCAGGGCCTGTAAACATTTTTTAGAAGAAATATATGACACTAGTTGTCCCGGCAAACTTCGTTCCACCCGTCTTGTTTCCTCGCAGTTTTCCCCTTTTTTAAGGTTTAAAAGATAAGAAAACCTCCACGAATATTTGAAGACTAAAATCTTCTCCAGGAATGTTATTTTTAAACGGCGTTACGATGCCATTGCGTTCCACAAAATCCCCAACCAATTCTAAAACTTCTTTTCGACAGAGGCCAAAACCACATTTCTCCATTAAATGCAAGCATGTTGCAATCGTTTGTTCTACTTCTACCAAGAGAGCAGTACTCCTTCTTAGGGTGTCAGATTTGCATATTTTGTTATTGACGTGATCTAGTACAGTCATACGAGGGATGCTGCATGTTTTTGCAACTGCATATCCACTTAATGTTCCTGAGCGGACAGCTTGTACAGCTTTTTGTAATTTTTCTTTTGTATAGGATGATTTATTTGTTTTTCTTTTATAGTTTCTAACCATTATGCTAGAGTTTACATCATTCTTAAATAAACTTTAGAACATGGATCAGAAAAATTGTATTCATATGAACAAGTGAAACTTATGCTCGTCGATATGGATATAAAAACTACCACCGAATCGGAAATATCTATGTTAGTCACTCGATCAAACATAATATCTTTGTAACCCACATATTCCGCAAATAAATTTAATTTCAACAAATAAAAAAGAAAATATAGGTACTATGAAAAATGTTTTCGGCTTCTGATCTGAGGCAAGATCGGCATATGACGGAGTTGCCTCATGGTAGACTGGACGGACTTCCCCAATTTCATATTTTGAGTTTATAAAATTTAATGATCTAATATCTCGCTAATTAAGAAGCTTAACTAAAATTAAAATAAACGACACGTGTCCAGATGTAACTGCTTTTTAAACTTACCTTTACTTTATAGTGAGACACTTCTATTTCCTGAGAAATTTCAATTTTTTGTCGATACACGACTTCGAAAGTAAAATTTTGACTGTATTTTCAAAATGGCGCTGTCGCATTTGCAATCCACTTAGTGACATCTATACTAGAGAGTTAGAAATAGAAACGTTACGTAATACTGTTTTTATCCACTGATTCGAGAAATAACTAATTTATTAGGGAACCGTTTTTATTTAAACAGATGAACTTGCCCCGCAGACGGACTTCCCCTCTCTGACCTTATATAGGTAATAGCAAAAAACAAAACAGAGTACAATGTTAAGATATTTATATAAATAATTTTTACCTTACAGCACCTAAAAGATAGAATAGAATAGAATAACTCTTTATTGTGCACCAAATACATAAAAAATAAATACACTAAAAATAAAACTTGAAAACTAAATAATAGACAAAGGCGGCCCATCGCCAAAACTAAAAAAAGGATGTTGTTCTTTTTTCAAAAGCATTTAAATGGTTGTAAATTTACACTATTTTTTTGTTGTGTCAGTTATTGTCAGGAGTTCAGGAGTTATTCTCTTATGAAGAAAAATACTTGATTTTTTTCTGTACAAACTGTAGTACCTAGCTGTTAACGTCAATTGATAAGAAGTTCTCCGGGTTGACTAGTTTCGCAATAAAATTGTGTTTCTCTTAGGCCCGCCATTCGGAATCTTATTACGGTTTCGATAATTCCGATTCGAAAAAATACCTAACGCAAAAGCTGATGTGGTCGGGATGGTTCTTTGCTACATTACCTACATGTAGGTTTTGTCGGGGTTTCAATATTCCTTGTATATGATAGTATGTGTGAATCGCCTCTGTGATCTAGTGGTCCGGTATTGACATTGACAGAAGGAAGTCTCGCTTCCCAGTTCTCGGTTTGCGCAACTCAAAATATATGTATTTAATTTTTCAATATAAATATCACATATCACGCAATAGGATTTAATAAGTGACCGGTTGGCGATAGGTTTGCCACTTTTCGCATTGTAGACTAACCCTCAATTTTCGAAATGCTAATAAATTTTAACCTACGATTTATGTCGTTATAGCTCTGCTTAACAAATTTTAACAAACCTTATTTTACTTCACTGTTATTAATAGATAAATAGTAGGTTAAAATTAATTGGCGTTTCGGAAACTACTGGTAGGGATCTCCGGCTAAATGACACAGACACAGGCTTGCAGATGATTTTGAATAGTGTATGTATGTGTAATATACATGAGTGTTTTTAAGTCGAAAATCTGCTTTAACTGTACTTGGATGTGGTATTCATTCATGATGCTGCTGAATCAAACTCCAAGTATGTCAAGGGGATGTTATTACAGAGCATTGCATTGACCTATATGCATTATACGCGAAACTTTCCACCTCTGCTAAATATACTTTGTATATCTCGTTCACGCTTTCTCAACGGCTCTCTTGGTCAAATTAGCTTTTACACGTTTAAAGCCGTTAAAAACGGAGATGTCAATAATAAACCGTAACCGCCTAAGTAGTAAGCTTTTAGACTATTCTACTTTGGCTGAAAACAGTCTATGTTTAACTTTAGGGGAGATCGAGGAGAGTTCTGACAGAGGGGAGTTCTGACATCGTCGATTTTCGGGAATTTGTAAACTGTTTGTAAATATGCCCAGTGCTCGTTTGCTAGCTCGAGACTTGAACTGATAAACGTACACTATTGCTCCATATCCATTAATAGGTTCCAAAGAATCAACGATATCACAACTCTCCTCTGTCACAACTCATCTCTTTATCTTCAACTAGCCTTAAACGACTAACCGCGAGGCTCGGGTTCGCTTCCCGACGGGGGCAGGCATTTGTGTGATGAACATTTAGATGTCTGCATTTCCAGGTCTGGGTGTTTATTAAATTTGTTCTAGTATCAATTTAAGTATTTCTATGTATTAGTATCGTTGACTAACACCCAAAACACAAGCATATAATTTGCTTAGGGGTTAGATTCAATTTGTGTAAGTTGTCCAGGGTTATTTATTTATTTATTTATTATACCTTCTTAATAAAATGATTTAGTTGTGAACTCTATGTATGCATAATCTTAAAATTAAAAAAGTTCAATGAACCCCCCACCAATCTATATGTATAGTAGGCAAGAATTATCTCGGTCCGTCAGCTATCAAACAAAAGTATCATCGAAACCGGTCAAAATGTTCAAAACATACATATGCGTCGGGGGTTGAAACAACGCATTAGAATAGTTTAGTAGCTACGATACCACAGACAAACACACAAACAAGGCACAAATACAATACCTCTCTTCTATGATGTGCTTTAGAAGAACTGCAAAGATTACAAAACATGCTAATACCGTAACATTAAAATCGTAGCATCGTTAACAGGAAAATTATTAGTGACTAACTAGTCCAAAAGTAAAATCTTTAGGAGTTCTTACGAGCTGTCCACTAGAAATTCGAAACAAAATAGCGACCCATACAAATCCACTGACATTCCGATTTTGATCGTGTATCCATAGATTTGTTTGGATTTTGTTGCTTTCGAATTTTTTACGGAACGGGATTCCGTTCGAATTCGAAATTCGAATGCATAGGGCGGGCCTTACACTTTATATTGTACGTATTTAAAGCGTAATACCTATACATAGAATATTATCATCAGACCAAATTGCTGACGGACGGGCGGTACGAAGTTAGATTGGTTAGAGATGTTAGATTTTCAATAATAGAGTGTAACTCCTAATATTTCACTAGAACGTCAAACGGGAGGGCCATTTTGCGTAATTATATGATTCCAAAAAGCGCAATAAATAATTCTTTAAACGTAATTGTAAAATCATAACTTTACAATACTTCTTCAATGCCAAAACTTTTCTTTTAACTGAGTACTAACTCATAAGTTAAGGCGAAGTATTTTCAATTTCCGCAAAGTGCGCGTCGGAGTTCCCCATTCAAAAGTTCCATCTCGTGCCATATTCCACAAAGCGGGATAAACAATGCCTCCGGTTCCCATTACGCCCGTTTTTCCCGGATATATGTCAAGGTTACGACCCGTTCTCATTTTTTAATATCCGTTTTTCGCTCTCGTAGGAAATCTACGTATTACTTACCATTACCACAAAAATATGGGTAGTATTTATTGAACAAATTTTTCCTCTGCTGGAATATCAGTAACTTCTTTAAAGTTTTATATGAGCTTCATAAAATAAGTTTTTACACTTTTTTTGTCTTTTGGAACAAAACTTTTGTAGCTGGGTGCACAGCAAAATGCCATACAAACTAAGTAGAACGAAACCAGGTTTTGTTAATTGAAATAGCACTTATAGCTTAGCAAAAACTTTTTTAAATAATAAAAATTAAACCAAAAAAAAACAATAAAACATTCGAAACAAAAAAAAAATTGTAACAGTTTAATTTAGTTATTATTAAAAATTTAGGTTTGCTTGCAGTAGCAGGTACGATCTATATAATTTGCTATCTCCAGTGATCAATAGAAATACAAAGTAGATAGCAAATACAAAACACGTCATTTGACAGCTGTTTGATGTACACTTTACCCAGTGACCATCACTCAAAAGATACGGAGTCAGCCCCCTGGTTAGGGCAAGACCCTATTAGTACATTGCGCTGCTTTGCGTCGAGTCATGGAAACGAAACATATGAATTGAATATATGGAAAACGACGCTGCGACGACGCAACGCACTTATGGGGCCCCGCCCTTACTTGATTTTATCAATAAAAAATATTAACAAGTATTGGGTTCACTATAAAAGAGTTTCTCTAGTATATGCAAAATTTAATGCCTCATAACCGAAGCTTACTTGTTTTTGAAATAACAAAAATAGTGCGGATACGTTTTTTTGAAGTGTAACAAAAAAAAACTGCGACAAGCTTTTATTTGCAAGAGCTTTTCCCAGTTTGAATTGATTTTAAGACTTGAGAAGAATAAAACACTGTAGAATAATCTTAGAAATTTTAGGAATTCCTATGAGCACCTTCTGGTTCCATTATTAGTTTAGTTGTATATTATAATTTTGCATTGTTAAGCAATTTACATATTCTCGCAAAATCTCAACTCGATTGATAATCAGAAAGTAGATCAAATTTGATTTTTAAATTCCATTAAAAACAGCCAACAGCGGAAACTAAAAAGCTTGTAATTTAGCCCATGTCTACTATTGTATTTCCAACTATTATTTTTTTATGATACTGGAAGCAGACGGATTTCCTGATGGTAAGAAATTCACGCCGCCTAGAGATACAAAAGTTAGAAAAAGACCGCCTAAAAGTTGCAAGTAAAGGTAATGATGCGTTGCCAACCTGAAGCCGGAATGTTAGGCCTCGAGCAAAAATAAGTTGAACAGCTATATTGAATAGCTACCTTACCCTCCGAACTGGAACACGCCAACGGAGTTGGTAGTGCGGTGGTCGGATCGGGTCGGGTTGCGAAACTCTCCCACTTATTCAGATGTCACGGTATTAATGACGGCAAGCCTATGCTCGCCTTTTACGTCCTGCCTGGCTGGAAGGCAGATGGTCTATTCTGCAAAGGAGCCTAAACTAATACGGGGATAAATATCATTAGTAAATTTCACCAAAATTGATTCAACTATTTTGTTGTGCAACATTTTGATGACTTTAGAATACAATATATTATTGATTTATGACACATATAGGAGAATGTAAGGGCTAAATGAATAAATGCTAGAATAATGAAAACGACGATAAGCGATCAGAAGAACCTGCTTATTCGCTATATTTTAAGTTACATTATAACAAATAAACAAAAAGTAAAAAAGTATATCAGTGACGACGAAACCAAAATTCAACTAGGTAGGTACTACAAGCTGCTTAGCAGGATAGCTTTGAAGAAGCCTAGGACCTCAGCAGAATTATAAATTCTTACACGTAGTAATCGTGTTAATTTGTCATGTCTATGTATCTTCACACCCATATTGCTGAATTTGTTGGCAGAGGTGCAACCGCAGTACCCACTAGGTATTTGCCGAAGGTATTATATCGAAGGTATATACCAGAAGGTATTAGGTACTAAGTCCAAAATGTGATAAGTGGTAATCCTTACGCCAATTGGCCACTTACCTAATCCCGGACAACATTCTCTATTAGAAATTAAAAAATACATTTTTGAATTGTCCGGCCCTGGAATCGAACCCTCCTTATGCACCTCAACACTGGACTTGACCACAGAGGTGATTTGTCATTGGACATTTCTACTCTCCCTAACACGTCAAGTAATTGGCGTGCAGATATATGTTCTCTCTAATGTATTACCGAAAACTTCAATAAATTAGAAATAATGCCACTCCTGGCTATAATTAACCACGTCCTACTTAATATTAATAAATCTATTTTAGTGCTGCTACGGATAGAGCTAACTGACAACGGCGGGCGTTTGAGTTTATACCCAACGACTGATTGCAACGAGATGGCAACGACACGAGACACACATGACAAAATTATTATGTTATTCGAGTACTCTCGCGTAATACAGCCCATATAAGCATCACGACTTGAAAGAAATTCTTGCTGATTCCACTCAGTTTGTCGTTACATTTTGGTTTCAAAGATATATCTGCTAAATAATACTTGTTTGATTCTAATTAAACTTACCTTATATTTTAGGTATACAGAGTCTCATAACCCTATCAAAATTAAGACGGTAACTCTACTACTCGTATGAACAAACACAAAATATTGAAAAGATGTTATTGTGCATTCGCAAGCGTCCCTAGAAAAAACCTGTCATACTTATTTTCTTAAAAACAACTTCCTCGTATGCACACAGATAGCCGTCCTGTGGTTTTTTAAGTACATACTTGTAGAGTGTACAGAATAGTTTCCATTGTTTTTATATTGCAAATAGCGATGGCATTTATAATATAATTTGTTATAGTTCACTTCTCTTGTAAACTAATCCCGCCCATAACAAGAGGGCGGTTGTGTCTTCACATCCCGATACCATAAAGCGTTTAACTAAATATTTATAAATCTTTTAGTGCTGCGTCGTATAGAATTATCTCCGAATGGCGGGCGGATGAGTTTATACCTGGCGACACGAGACGGCGACACTATATCTCGTGCTGGTCACGAGTGCTTTAATATACACGCGGTAGGACCCCGCGCTAAAACCAAACCAGCGTATGCCAAGATTTTAGATTATTATCGTCCAGACATCACAGATGCTCAGGTAAGTTGTTATCTTTTTCTGATTATAAGATAGATAAGAAGTAGGTGTAGAGAAACCACAGCTGTTTCTTGCACTTCACCATTTTATGGACGGAAGTCTGTAAGCGTTTACCCCACCCTCCAACAAGGAATTCGACAATACGGAACTGACTCAGTAGTGGCAAAACAGGAGTTCATACGCTGACACTCTACCACCTAGTTATGACTGTAATATTATGGAAAATGCAGTTACCATCAGTGAGACGATGGAGTCGTAACATCCCGACGTCAACAACATACAGGCGACTATAATGTGTTTTTTTTTTATCTATTAATATATTTATTTTCTCTCTTGTTAAAGTAGATACCTAAATTTTTATTATATCACGGTCACCGGATACACAAACAATATACATACAAAATAAAACAACATACAAACAAAATAGCAGTGGTTACCTGGCAACTGATCTAAAATAGGACGATCTCAGATAGGTTATTATTATTATGGCCATTAATATACCGATACGTCACCGGACACGCGATGACGTCATCTCTACGTCTGTTTCTATAATTAAAATGATACAAACACAAAGATACCCGGCAACTAAAGACACAAAGATTATCTACCACCTTCAAATTATCCTATTTAACCTGAACCCGAAATACCACCTCAGCGTCGCCTCCGGTTTCGACGATAAAGATCTCTAACGCCGAGCAGTGAGCCACTTCTCCTTCAATCAATCCTTCCAGTAACCTGAATGCTGCACCAAATATATCACACCAGACCGTCGCCGCCGGTCTCGACGACGAAGACCTCTCTTGCACCCGGCGCCTAACGCCGAGCGACGAGCCGCTCCTCCTCAAGCTCCTCCATCAAGTCTACCCAATAACCAGAACGCAGCACAAAGTCGAGGTACGGTCTCCCGGGAGACAGCCCTTGTTGCTGGCGTTGTAGGCAACAGTCCAATGCATTTAAATAATGATGTCTCGGGCTGAGCACTCTGCTAGGCCCACAAAGCTCGGTGAAGTTGTCAAAATCGCGAAGTTAGCAACAAAGTAGTCATTAAAAAAAACCAAATAGATGTTCGGTCTCCCGGCAGATAGTCCTAGTTGTAGATATTGTAGGAAATAGTCTAATCCATCTGTTCGGTAGTATATTGTAGAGGTTGCATTACGATGCAAACTCTACTGGCTGTTAAAGAAGTATATTTGAATTTTAAAAAAGATAAAGAACACAGAATCAAAACGAGAATTACAATTCAATTCATTATTGAGAACGTATCATAAAAGATGTAAAGCAAAATATAATAATGAAAAAATATAACATTTTAAAAAGGTAAAAGTCCTTTTATTTATAGAAAATAATTAAATAACACGTCCCCCGTGTTACAATATATTGGCATTTTCCCCGTGTTGGTCCGGGCTGCTTTGCAGAATAGACCATCTGCCTTTCTTGCCAGGCAGCTCGTAAAAGGCGAGCATAGGCTTATCATCACTAACATCGTGACATCTGACTAGGTGGTAAAGTTTCGCAGCGACTCGCTCGGATTGGTACCACCGCCTTACCTATTCCTGCCGCCATAACGTCATGACGTGTTCAGGTTCGGAGGGTAAGGTAGCCGGTTAACTTACTTTTGCTCGAGGCTTAACATCCTGACCTCAGGTTGGCAACGCACCATTACCACCTTTGGTGTCTCTAGGCGGCGTGAATTTCTTACCATCAGGAAATCCGTCTGCTTGTTTGCCTTCCTATAAAATAAAATAAAAAAAAAATAATCTCTCGACCAACGACACATTATTAATAAGACACAATCTTATGGTGTACCTAAAATATAACAAGATACTGGCTACCGTATCTAAGCGGAAATGTTTAATTGAGGGCGCGAATATTATGGCAATAAATTTAACAAAGGCGACTGTAGCTGTGAGGGCGACTGTATAAAAGGGCTAAAATATTCGTCTCAAAACCCTATCTCGGTAATTTTATTCATGTAATAAATATTTCTTGGCAGATTATGAACTACCTAGTAATTAACATTATTAACCCTAGGAGCTGTGAAAGATCTTTTTTTTTCTTTCTAAAATGATTTTGCTTGTCCGGGAAATGGCAGCTCATAAGAGGCGAGCAAAACGAAAGGGGATGTTACCAATAAGAGTACTTGGTGGTAGAGAGCTGTGCATTAAGTAGAGATCCACCGCTTTACTTATTTCTGCCGCCATAATGTCAATCTCATGCTCCGGTTTTGAGGGTAGTGTAGACTTGCACCATTGACCAAACACCCCAGCTACAGGACAGCGACGCACCAACAACATCTATGGTGTCTATAGGTTGCGGTTATCTCTTACCATCAGCGAAACCGCGTGTTTGTTCGCTGTCTTTTATCCTATTAAAAGGTAACCTAACCTTAACTCGACCGTTGTAAGTTTTTTTTCAAAATGCGTTTTAAAAAGTATTGTAAGTAGGTACTTTTATTAAATTTGAAATTTATTTTTTTCTACAATTAACGTTGTTGCATTAGTATATCGAAATATCGAAGAATGCATTGTATTTGTATCGATTTTTATTAGATAAGATAATTTTAGATACACCTTCTGGGAAATGTAATTGAACAAGGTGTGTCTTATTTCAGAATTATCTATTGATTGTATAGTGATGTATTCCTGGAACCGGAACACTATGAACGACCGGAAACACAAAATCAAAAATAAAAAATATGCGTTGACCACAAAACTTGATTCATGTGACAGTTTTTTAGGGTTAAGAGAATCCTAAAAAAAAATACTCAACAAAACATTAATGTTAGCTAAGAACCATCTCGAGGACGTCAGCTTTCAAAACGAAAAAATGCTCGTAGAAAATTATAAACTATCGAAAAATAATACGTTAAATTATTAATGGTTTGGTCAAGTTTACATTCTCAAGATATTATAAACTAATTGTATTTAAGCGTTATCCCATGTGTCATTCTTCCCGTATTGGTCTGGATTAGCTGAGTAAAAACACAATCTCTTTCTCTGAGAGGCAGCTCGTAAAATGCGAGTACAGGGTACAAAGGTCATTACCAATAAGACCACAGGTTGTAAAGTGCTATGTAACAATTATACTGGGTAGGGATCCACCGCTTTACCTATTCCTGCTGCCGTGATGGCTCGATCATGTTCCAGTCTGAAAAGTATGGTAGCTGGTAGACTCCCACAACATTGACATTTATGGCTTCGGTGACCTCTCAAATAAAAAACCTATAAAAATAATTCATGAAATATTTCACAGATGTACACAATTCCTGAAGACTGTCCATCACGTATAAACCACGACACAGAAAAATACACAGCGACTGATAATCTTTTTAACACAGCGAAATCACTAACATACAATGGAGAAATTCTTATCACACACGACTTTTCCTTCGAAGACATTCCTGAAGGGATACCCTTAGAGGATCCTATTTATGACAATTTACGTGAAAATGCTGAAGATCTAAATATTAAAACTAATGCTGAAATTGAAAAACAAAATGAAACAGATGAGATATTTGTAACCAATACAAGATATTTAGATGATATAAATGTACCTGTTGCAAACGAAAGTGAATTAGAAAGTATAAACTATACACGTGACAAAATTAATAATAGTAATAGTTATATCGATAATGATGCTAATGCAAGTAAAACAAATATACAAATTGGAAATATACAGTATGAAAATAAAAATGTAATAGATCATTCCAAACAAATTGGAGATATCAAAGACAATGAAAAATATACTGATATTGTAGATGCACAAAATGTTAAAGAATTTGATGAAACTGAAATGGAAACTATAAACAATGGACCAAAAAATGGTAAATCACAAGCAATAACTAATCCCGAAACAGATAAGATGAAACCAAATCCAGCGTTCGAAAATTTCCACGTGATAGACAGTGATAAAGATTTAGAAGTACCAAGCGGTATCGAAGGTCCCGTGCCAGCGATAGTGCTACCGCCAGCTAATTTTGTGGCCCCTAGCTTCGGTAAGTATTCGATTTAAAAATTATACTTTTTATCGTCGGCACTTAGCGCAATTCCATTTCCCTGCCTTTTCAATATCACTTGCAATTTTTTAAACACATTGTATTGAACAGATGTCAATTTTTATTCATTTCATTTGATTGTTTAATAAAACGCTGAGTACCGAATTGGTTGTTAGTTACTGACATTTAGAGTAGGGATCTATTTTCGGCACCATGTCTTCATAATTGTAAAATCCTAAAACAAACATCTCAATTTATATCTAACAAATACCTGTTAGAGTTGTAAATTTATTTAATTCTTTATTATACAAAAACCATCCAAAGCACAAATGTACATGTTAAAATATACAAAAAGTGAGCTCTTTTAATTGTAAGTGAGTAAACTAAAATAAGTAAAAAAATGGTACAGGGCCCTTACCATGAGTTTACGGCTTGTCAAGTTTACTACACTCGCTACCGTAGCTGTCAATTATATGTATGAAAACTTTAAACAGCGCCTCTAGTGGTAACTAAGAGAAAAACATTTTTAGACCAAAATTGTCATAGATTTAGACACGTAACTTACCGTACGTAATCTATACAAACTCATGGTAGAGGCTCAGGAGTTCTTCTATTAGAAGCTTCTTGATTTTTAATTAAGATTTCATCGCTATTTTTGTGCAAGAAGTACGTGTAAAATAGGGTTTTTCTTAATATACGAAAACAAAATGTTTTATTTCTAGAGAGCAATAAATACAAGACCTACAATAAATACGAGCCTATCTATACCTTAGCTATTACAAATGAATAACCTGCCTGGAGGCATCTTAAGCCTCACTGCATAATTATGTCCTTCAAACTGAAACACGACAATAGCTAGCACTGTTTTGGGGGATCATCCTGGCCTCAGAGTTTTTTGTACCGTTCTATAACATGGACTAGTGTCATTCCTTCCTGGCGGGGGCTATACCTGTCGCGTTTCCCTCTGCATTCTAAAGTACTTTTGAAAGAGTTTCCAATCAGGTTGGAAACATTACTTTCTTTTGACATCTATAGGTGACGCGAATTTTTAACCATCAGAAAAAAAGGTAAAAAAGTACAATTTGATTGAATGAAGTACATTTAGAATTATTTTTTTTCAGCTACCCCACCAAAGTTCAACTGGATAGAAACCAGAAGTGACACTCAAGCGACACAGTTTCAACCTTTCTTTAATTATTATGGGGACAGTCGACACCATTCTAGATAGATTAGCAATAAGATATTTAAAATAAATGACTGACTAATAAATAAATTTTAATTTAAGTTAAAATGCTTTTGTTATTTTAAATATGGCGTTTTTATCATGAGAGTATAAAACCTGAAGGTTACTAGTTCCTGCTCACTAAGTAAAAAAGTTGAACAAGCTTTTTGACATTTCGGGCAGTGTTAAAAAAACTGAGATGCAGTTTCAAACAAAACTGACGCTCGAAAATGTCGCTAATTACAAACAAGGAGGTAGCTACAGTAATGACAAAAACTTACGTTTTGGCATATCCAACCTTAAGCTCTGGACCTATAGTTGCTGTTACAAAGTAGTGTTTGCGCGTGAACACCCCATCCGAACCCATTGCTAGCACCCGCTAGTGACTAAACATCGGCGCCCGATATATCCAGAAAATTTAGAAGAGTCCGTCACGTTTTATCGGATCCCGCAGATCCGATAACGACGGCCCATGCGAGGCCGACGATCTCTCGGGCAGAGTACTTTGCTCGCCCACAAAACAGTGAATTTGGAGAAATACATACGCCTTTCAAAAAAGATGTGAGCAGTGGTGAGATCACGAGAGTGGTGAAAAGAGGTAACAATTTTAAATTGAGCTGACGGTTTGAGGTGAGGATTGGGGGGTTTAAGTGGCGGATGGCTGGAACACGACACTAGCGAGCGCTGAGGTGGAATATGACCGCGGTAAATAATTACTATTCTACTGTAATTACGTGACCAACTTTGAGTGGCTTTTCGCTGCTAGCAAAATTTGTTGGATTTGTTTTAAAGCAATTCATTGTAGCATTAGTAATAACCAATCGTCTAATTTCCTATTAATCCAATGTGGTTGTCACATCTCTAATCACCCAAATCGCTCACGAATCAGGTTCCCAACTAAACTTTTTTCAGAACCTGATAATGACCATACGTAAATATTTAAATGAGTCATGAGGCATGACGTGTCACTGGGCACTTCAAATAATTGTTATCTTGTATTTGACGAACGTGAGCTTGTTTAAAACCCATTTATGGAAAACTAATTAACAGTGGCTTTTGTTAGTTTTTTACGCTGTTAAATCATAAGTTGATCTAGGCCTCGTTGGTCGAGTGGCTAGCATACACGCCTTACTACACTGACCAACCACAAGGCTCGAGTTCGATTCCCAACGGGGGCAGGCATTTGTGTGATGAACATTTAGATGTCTTCATTTCCGGGTCTGGGTGTTTATTAAATATATTCTGGTATCTATTTAAGTATTTCTATGTAATAGTATCGTTGACTAACACCCATAACACAAGCAAATAATTTGCTAACTTTGGGTTTAGGTTCAATTTGTGTAACTTTACAAGAAATTTTTATTTATTACATTATCATTATTAAGATAGGCAGAATATATTTTATTATTTCATCAGATGGTAGAGCGCAGTGCAGCAGCTCGCTCCGATGTACCATGATTGCCATAACCATCCCTGTCAACATTGCTTCAATGCTCACCATTATCTTATGATTGTCATGCTCTAAGCTGGAGTGGAGTTGGGAAGCAGTAAGCTTTCATCCGTCACCTGACTAGTAAACACTAAAATTCGAAGAAAGAGAGGAAAGGAAGAGCAGTTGCGTAGCTGGAAGTTGCGTTGTGATTGTAACGCGGCTAATTACACCCACGTGTTCGATAGTGGCTTCTCTGTATATTGTTTTTAACCGATTTCAAAAAAAAATATAAGTTTTTTATTTATTCGTTTGTTACGCAATGACCAATAAATAGCCGATTTTGATAATTCTTAATTAGAGTTCCGAGATGGTCCCATATTAATGTGATCAATGGACATAATCTTTTGATTTTTGAGTTACCTACAATAATTAAAAATGTACGTTTTTGCTTACCTTGACATTATTAATAAAATTCATGTCATGTTCGGTGAAAATTTATGAATTTTAAAGTATGACTCAAAACTATTTGTGGGATGTTGATAAAATATATGGGAGACGATCTCGGACTCGTTAGCTATCTTCCGCAAATCTATCCGTCGCTAAGTGACTAAATATAACCTAATTGACGTCTAAAATGCAGCCGTTAGTGTAAAAAAAATCAACGGGCTACAGGTGTGTTTTATAGACACAAGTGTTCAAAAGATTTCTTAATAGGTATTAAGTACGCTATTAGGATCCTTCTACCATGAGAAGCACGATTATTAGCAGTAGTTAGATCGTGACCTCTAGTTGTCCAAATGTTGTACTGGACTTCAAAAAATCCCGGGTTCGCTTCCCCGCTTTCCACGTCCCATTAAAAAAATGTTTCGGGATGGGATATGTGCCCAGTTGGCAATAGGCTTGCCACCTATCACATTGTGGGACTTAGTGTCTTCGGCGGTCTTCAGCTAGCCGTAAGTGCTCTGGTTGAGCCTCTGCTTACGACTTCGTAACTTGGATATGGGCGTGAAGATTTTTTTTTAGTGTGGCATTCCAAAAATATCATCTTCACACATGGTGGTATAAATGTTAAATCGATTATTAAGGCATAGCTTATGAGTTGGTAACAATTAAGTAGTCAATTAAGTAATCAAGTTTTCTATCATGTGGTAACATTTGCTTGTTTGCCAAGATGTCAAGAAAACATTAGTACCAGCACCTTAATTCTTTACTACTTCTAAAATTATTGCATATTAACAAAGTGCATACACAGTGTAGATACCTACACTACTTGATTAAATGTACATGCCATAAAATGGTAAAAATATTCATACTAGCTCTTTGCCTGCAACTTCATCAGCTTAGAACGATTTTCATATACTTTCATCTCTATTATATTTACGGAGTCGATTTTGAAAAAAGTCTATGTTTGAACTCGAATCTATAGCTATATGGATACAAAGTAGGTTGAGCCGTTTACCCATAAAAGAGCAATGGATAGACTAAGCATTTATAATTTTCTTTCTTCCATTAACCAGTGCACCAAAAAGCAGTATACGTAAAACTGAGCTGAAATCCTTTTTTCTAAAGTTTATAATTGAAGTGCCTATTTTCCGTTTACGAGTTAATTATTTAATACATATATATTTTAGATCTGTAAGGGCCACTTGCACATTCCCAGGTTACATTTGATATTGAGTTAAACTGTCAAATATAGTTATTTAACACTAGTTAAAAGCTAACTCAATATATAAACAATTTAAATGAAAAAAAAGAAAATTATTAGCAACATTTTAATATATATTTTTATTCAAATGAATTTCAATCATACATTACAGAATACTTGAAGTTTTAATGTACGTTCTTTAAATTATAATAATAATTACAAAATAATCCTTATTAGCGTAAAAGTTACATAGATATAAAAAGTTATGCTTTCATACAATCTCAATGCCCTAAACATACGGAAATATTTTATCAGCTATAACCTTTGCATTGAGCAACATCCACAATATGATAAAATCAAACATTGTGCTTAACGCTTAAATAAACCGCATTAAAGCTATGTGGACATTTTTTTTAAATTAACTACATTTAAATGCACCATTAGACTTCTCAACTCTGTCCAATACATCAAATTATGCAAGCAATATTTGTACAGTAATGCCTAGACTTATTCCACTCCGAGATATGCAAACGGAATAGAATGTTAATGAAACAGACCACAGAGCTAAATAATACTATACACAAAAAAATCTTTTAAACTACAAACTTTTTAAAATAAAACACAGAAACACATCACCATAATGTTGCTAGTGTGTTTTTATTTTTCAATGTGTTGCTAACTATAAAGTTTTTACAACTTTGCAGGACTTTAACTGGTGTGTTGTTAATAATTTGAATGACAATAATCAAACCTGCTTTTTAACATTTTAAGATCTAATTTGTTTTATATTCCAATGATTTGTTGCTATATATATCGGATGTATTTGATAGTGGTTGACATATTTGACCATTATCTTTTAGTAGAGAGTTAAATAACTTCTATAAGACCTAAAAAAAACAAATGGCCAAATTACATGGGTTCCATTAAATATGTGAAAATTTTACAATACTATTGATATTTCTTTAGCACTATGCAGTACCATAGGTATTACAGTACCAACAAATAATACTGTTCAACTTAATTTGGATGGATTGCTTTGAAATCATGATTTTATGTTACGTATTTTAATTGACATGCAGATGGTAAACATTGCTTACATAAAAGACTCTTTTCTTAGTTTTTTAATAGCATGTTTTAACTTGATTTCTTCATAATAAACTACTGAAAGGTTTTTTTCATAATAATAGCAAACATTCAATTATTGAACTCAGAAATACATAGATGTTTATAGAAAATTAAATCATTGACTTGAACATTAAGTTTTACAAACAGCAAAAAATAACTTTTTTTGTTTAAACTCATCATCATCTCACTAATGCAGCTAATTTCACTAGGTATGTTGTACAAAATATATAAACCCAATAGAAATATAGAAATAAATATCTATTAGATATCTAGATATCTAATTACATTTTGGATAGTACGCAAATGTAAGCTTCGTAGTACGTAAAATAAATAAATTAAATATGAATATGTTATCCAATATCAATGTTGTAAATTTGCTATCATTACAATAAATTTTGCAGATTATAACAAAGAAATGTTGGAGTTGTACTATTAGCCAAGTTCATAATTTCTGTTATAAATATTTGTATATTTTTATTTCCTTGATTTCAACTGAAACTAACATAGTACTCTGTTTTCAATTAACTTGAAGAGAGTGAGACTAAAGCAATATCCTCCCATAAGAGTAACAAAATGCGACAAAATTTAACAGTTATAGCGATTTCTCTATACTCATAGATAAATATGCACCGGTGCATCAGCCCTCGGAGCCGGTAAACATCTGAACAAGATTTACTCTTATGTGAATATGTACAGAGGCGAGGAGCGACGCTGCAGCTCAGAGCGCAGCGGCGGGACATCATTGGCTTTTCAACTCCTTACCAATTGTGTAGGACACCAGGCGCGCCCAGTCTATCTTGCTACGGGTCACTGGCAGCTGTCGCCGCAAAGCCTTGAATGTAGTATCGCTCATTGTCTTGTAATTATCAGATATCGCAGTCTGGTACGCGTTCTCCGCGTCACACACGATCCTAACAAACTCTTTAGCGGTGGCCGCTTCTCCATTTGCCACTAAAGGCGCACGTACTTCTTTTGAACTAACCAGCTGGACGTTACCGTCTTCATAATAGTGTACCTGCACTCGAAGCATACCACGCAGCTCTGAGGCACCAGCACCTACAGTAAGTGACCAGACTGAACGCCACCGGCCATTCCAATAATTTTTTGGTTGAAATTGGTGATCTTCTATACATGCCACAAGAGCCACAGAGCCCGATTCGAGAGCACGACCCACAACCAAACTTGCGCCGTGTTTGTAATGTTCTGCTACATACGTTGTCAGCTCCAGGTCGAGTGCTGCACGCCAGGGTTCTGCGACACGATCAGGTTCGTAAGGTTCGTATTCAGATGCTTCTTTACGCAAATGGTCATACTTAAACGAGCGCTTAGAACGGGGATCGAAGAATCTGCCACCCCCGAGGTCATTGTGGTCGGTGATAAGGGTGTGGAGCTCAGAGCCTTCAAGACGCACGGGCGTGAGCTGATCCTTGTTGTATTGGGAAAATGCCCCGCTTGCACCTTCTTTAAGCAGCGTATCATTATTTAAAAGTACTCTCACATCGTTAAACACTTCATTAAATTCGCCTGGAGGTGAGTGAAGTATAAAATCCGAAACAATTCGCACTTTTTCCTGATCACTAATCACTTCGTCACCGTCCGCCGCCATTTTTGATACTTTGTGCTTTTGACAACTTCAAAGTTCAACTACACCACACTACAGATTACAAATAATCACGACAGTCTATAACGCACACAGAGTAGGTATAACATTTTATTTTCTTACTACGATAACCGTACATATAATAATTAATAAATAAAGAATAAAGTCAGAGTCGAGATGCTTTGATATAGAACCTATAAACTTCTTGGGTTTAAACATCTGTCTCAAACGGATGTGAGAATGCGTGATAGTATGGACGGTAGCACAATCACGGAGACGATCGTCGCATATTCTGCTATGGGCCATCATGGCCCATGGTTAAAAGTCAGCATAATAACTTACTTGTCAAGGACAGCGAATACGCAAACACCTAAAAGCCATAAGTAGAGCCAACGTATTATGGGCATTTTACTAAAAGTACATCCAAAGCTCTCATGGCAATTTGCAAGTTTAATAACGACTTAAAACGTCACCAAACCGAAATCACATTTACCTAGTCAAAACAAACAAAACCTATACTAACCCTACAGCGCACAGTGTTCCACATGTGGCACATACCAAAGTAATGCCCTAGTATCAATATTTGAACCACGCGGTTCAATCTTTTGTCGAATAACGGGATAATGACGTATTGAAGTGCTTATACTAGTACATCAAATTTTGCATAGAAGGCTGTGAATGAAATAAAGATGATGTTGTTGAATTATTATGTGAGCAGTTTGAAAAAAGTGAACAACGCTACGATTGGTTAAATAAATTCAGAAAAGTTTTTTTTTATGATATTGGAAGGCAAACATGTAATGTAAATGTAAACAGGCAAACAACAAAGGACGGATTTCCTGGTGGTAAAAAATTCACGTTGCCTAGAGACACCAAAGGTGGTAATGGTGCGTTGCCAACCTGAGTCCAGGATGTTAGACCTCGAGCAAAACTAAGTTTACCGGCTATCTTATCCTCCAAACCGGAACACGTCATGACGTTATGGTGGCAGGAATTGGTATGGCGGTGGACCAAGCCAGGTGAGTCGCTGAGAAACTCTAAAAAATTTAAAGTTAAGTGTAAAGGTTAGTTAATTTTAAGTTATGTGAAAAAATTTAAAGTTTTAGTGCCGAAATAATGAGTGGAGGTAAGTTTGTGTTTCTATTCGTTATGGTACATAACTTCACCATATTTTTGTATGTGCCACTATATATGGCACACTGTACAATAAAAGTATTCAAAATATATTTATTATTCGTAGGCAAACTGTTAATAGCTGTTAATGTCAAGTGATATAAAGTTCACGGGGTTGGCTAGTCATTTATAATTTTTATTGAAGCATCCTTGCTTTTGATACAGCGACTTATCGAATTTCATAGCATGATTGCAACATGAAAAACAACTATTGTAGACAAAACATCTGTTAGCTGTCATGTCATTGTCAAATGTCTTATGTCAATAATTCTCAAAATTCCAATGTCAACGTCACTTTAAGACGGTGTTGTGTAATAATTCCTAATTATTAAAATGCTTTTAAAATACAAATATTATGATACTCCCGAGGGACACGATGTGTATAAAAAGATGTTCGTAACATCCAAATATGCTGCACTAACTGGCCTCGCGGCTGGCACTTTGGATGTGACCCTGTACTCTCACACAAAGGGTATCTTCAACACAGCCTATCGATATGCCTATATTATTGGACCTCTAGTCGGAATGGCAAGTGCGTTTACAATAACAGCGAATGGTTTGCAAAATTATAGAGGAAAGAATGATGAGTACAACTACTTCTTTGGCGGAGTTGCGGCGGGCGCTGTTTATGGTGCTTGGCAAAGAACAGTCATTGGTGCTATTCCCATGGCTATAGTTCTCGGGGCAGCCGCTGTTGTGAAGAAGATTGGGGTAGACAGTGGCTACACCTTCTTCCCAGAGATCAACAGTGCTACTAAAACTATTCAATCTGTGAGACACGATTGGACATTAGTTAAGGATCTGGAGGAGTTAAAAACATGGACAACAGGTTAGTTAACTGCTTTCAATATATCTGATGCATATTATTCAGTTTGAAAATAGTTCAATCATGTGGACTCAGTATCTGTGTGTGTCAACTTTAAAACTGCCATGGGATTAGAATTGTAGCAGCTCAAATATTCAGATTGGATTTTAGCTTCTCTTATTTTACCATGCAAACAACTCTATGTAAGTTTACATATTTCTTAAACAAATATATAATGCCTGTATAGTATGTAGGTAAATAGTTTTTAGGATACCAGCAATTCCCACTAGTATAACCTAATAGTTGTATTTGGTATGTAGATATTCAACAAGTTTTTTAAGTACTCTTTCATCATTTTTCTTCTGTCCAAAGTTTTTATTGTAAAACACATGAATTTGTCTTATATCACATGGTAACATGGTATGCAAATGTATATTTTAAATACTTGCCCAAAGAATCTTGGCTAAAGAAGCCATTTTGTTTAGAAACTCCAGTCTTGTTAGCTGTAACTGTCTCAAAACAAGTATAATTTTATGCCCAATTTGATAACTTCACAACCCTTTTATATATAGACAACCTGACGCATTTGTGATTTCTTTTCATATCTTGTTTACTTTGTTAAAGCTAACTTTTTGAAGGTCAAAGCTTCTGTGTTGGTAATCTAATGGTAGTTTGTTATATAAAAGTAATCAAAAGTGGATTGGTACTATATTTATTTAGTACTCTTCATCGTAAGTCTATTCACTCATGTTTTGTAGACAAGTAATGAAAGAATATCTTCCAGCGCTACTAAATATGAATCATATTTAACAGTGTTTTGCCTATTTTTAAAACTTACATTACTTAGGAGAGTAATGTAAGTGGGGAGGTATTAAAAACAAGTTGTAATCTATCTGACGGTCATATCATAACATATACAGCTAGCGTACACGCCTAACTACACGTACCGCGAGGCTCGGGTTCGATTCCCGACGGGGGCAGGCATTTTTGTGATGAACAGTTAGATGTCTCCATTTCCGGATCTGGGTGTTTATTAAATTTAATCTGGTATCTATTTAAGTATTACTATGTATTAGCATTGTTGACTAACACCCATAACACAAGCATATAGTTTGCTTACTTTGGGGTTAGATGCAAATGGTGTCACTTGTCCAGGGATATTTATTTATTTGTATTATCTGTGTTGCCCAATCTGCATCATTGATCTAAGCATTTAGGAGTGAATCCCAGCCAAATAATGATCCTATTGTCAAATAATATATTATTAGTATAGTTGTAACTCAAGTGGTTTTCTTTTTTCCAGGTACCAAGAAATAAATCTAAAAAATCCCAAATAGTCTGTACATAGAATGAATGCTTAATTTACTTATTGTTACAAAATATAAGGACAAAAAAATAATGAGTTTTATTTTTGTTTTTATTTCCAATGAGATTGCCTAATTTCACAGAACTAATGACAAATATTACTCCTCCTGTAAGCATTCCACTATACATCCTATCCCATTCTATTATTTCCTATTAATATTATAAATGCGAAAGTTTGTATGTTTGTTACTTGTTCACGCAAAAACTGCTGAATGGATTTTTATGAAATTGACACATATTATGATAGTTTTTATCCCAAAAAAACCATTAATAACCATTATCCACGCGTTCAACAGCTAGTTACACATCATTGAAAAGCTGGTGTTCAGATTTAACCTTTAACCTGCCATAGTATTTTTTACTGAATGTGCCTCTACCTTCAATCATATAAAAACAACCTAAACCAGCGGTTGGCAACCTTTTGGCCGTCAAGGGTCACAAGGCGATAAAATAAACTAAAGGTGGGCCACACTTGTGATGTTTACATTAGAAGCCAAATATACCTGCTTATAATTAGTCATGTCTCATAGAAAAAATTAAAATGGACGCAGATAAGCGCGTTCTTAAGGCTAAATTCACTCTATAAGCCGTATATTACACAGTCAACCTCGGAACGTTCATGCATTTATTTTGATGATTTTACAAAACATTCTCGGGCCGCAAGTGAGACGTCGGCGGGCCGCGAGTTGCCGACCGCTGATCTAAACCAATAAGTGCTAACAAAAATTATCTAAACAATATGATTTGTAATAACACACAATGCAGTTTATTTTATAGGTATTTAAAACAATTGTTGAGAATCCTGTATTGAGATAATTTTGATAATACAATCACTTCAAAATCAACAGTCAGAAATTAGTCTTATTTGTAAGACGGCGGCGGTGCGAGCTAACAGGCTTATTCATAAACGTTGCTTAACTTTTAATCACCAATTTAAGCAATGTTTAAAAAAATTCTTATTCATAAACGCTATTTAGAGTTAATCATTTGTTTAAATATACTCTTAAATAGCTGTCACTTTAAGCAACCTCGGACCCTTGTTTAAAATTTTAATCAACAAAATGGCTGACTAAATTTCAAACAGCTGATTTTATGTGCATTGACAAAATGCAACAACTAGCCATTTAATATGGCTTATTTGTGTATTCTTATGATTTTTTTATAATACACGCATTGAAATATTTTGATTTCGTTGAAGTGTTGGCAAAATTGGATGGGATATGTTGGATTTTGGAACAATATAGGACTGTAATAACATGTTTTATTATGGAGATGGCCAATGACTCCTACGAAGAAACGAATAGTTTTCCAGAGCATTTTGTTATGATATTGGAAGCATAAAAGTAGACAGATTTTCTGATTGTGAGAATTTCACGCCGTCTAGAGACACCAAAGGTGTCAATGGTGAGATTCCAACCTGAGCCTGGGATGTCAAGCCCCGAGCAAAAGTACGTTTACCGGATACTTTACTCTACGAACCGGAACAATTCAACAGCAAGCGCTGACGTTATGGCGGCAGGAATATGTAAGGCGGTGGTACCGATCCCGGTGAATCGCTGCGAAATTCACCTCCTAGTAAGTTGTCACGGTACTAGTGACGGTAAGCCTATGCTCGATTTTTACGCGCTGTTTAACTCCTGTTAGATGGTAGATGGTCTATTCTACTTTCTACAAAGGAACTCGAGCCAACACGGGGAAAATATTACAGAAATGACATCATTTTTATATTTAGCTTAGTAACATAATGTAGATGCATTAAAAACATTATTTTTGAAATGCAGTGTTATCAGTTTAAACGTTTTGTGTCTATGTTGCATCAACTTTATTTACTCTAATAAATTTAATTTTGTTGTAGTACAATATGTACGAGTATTTTATCGTAGAAATATAAATACTCTTTAGCAAGGGGTTATAGATGTCCGACACCGTATTCAGCAAAGGCCAAAGAGTATATAAATACTACGTAATGAATACCAACGATGTTGATAACGGATGACAATTGTTTAATCCATTTTTAGCAAAAGAAATACGCATACAGCCACATTTCTACCAAAACCTACCAAGTTAAGCAGTAGCTTTACAAGCTGGCTTGCAGAAGGGCAGATGGTCTATTCTGCTAAGAAGCCCGAACCAACGCGGAACTTTATCAATCTTTCACGACTGATATATTTGATATTTTCTATCGTCGGCGCTTGGTAAAACTTTCAAATATTCATATTTTAAACTAAGAAACACTTGTACTGTTTTACGTATCACTTATAATTTATTATTTTGTAAATAGCCTAACAGTTTCGCTCATACAGCATTATCAGGGCTAAAACTTAAGCAGTACTTAGTAGTAGGTAGTAGTAGAAGACTGACTTCTTTTTTCCGACTTGTTTAACAGTTAATATTATCATAATATGTTAAACAACTTCGAAAGAGATTCATGATGAAATTATGAAACTGATAAAAATTCATTTCGTAATTTATGAGTTTATCATGAACAGTAACTGTTGTATATCTTGTGATCAAAGCTAACAAAAACATGTATCGTTATATCATGGTTTTGATCTTAGACGATGTGTGCCAGTCGGAAGACTAGATACTGGTTGGTGGCTATGCTACCTCCGTTTCGTGTAGAAGATACTTTCTCTAGCAGTATGCCCCTAGAGGCTGGAGTGCCGCAGGGGTCGGTGCTCTCACTTTTGCTATACATTCTGTACGACGACCACGTACTCGTACCACGACCGCCGCGCGTCCACGTAGCCCTTTTCGCGGACGACACGGATCTATATACGTCCAGCCATAACGGACAGTTTATAGGCAGAACCCTTCGTAGCGAGGCCACTCTCCTGGGTGACTAGTTCAGGAAGTGGCGTATAGAAGTAAACCCTGGCAAAAGTGCAGCGGTGCTATTTAATCGGAGTTACAAACCTTGCGAACGGATGAGAATATCATCAAACTTCTATATTTATTTCATATCATTATTTAATAAAACTCGGCAACTTTTATAATGAGTAGCTAAGGTTTTTAGAATACACATTGGTGCTGTTTTTTGCACGAGAGCAACTTAAGGTTCACTCTATTAGTGATAATGACAGATCAGACATGGGTGCTCAGGCTTTCGTCATCAGACACTGAACTTGTTAATTTGTCATTGCTCATCTAAGGCTGGAATGTTAAGTCTCTTTTATCAGTTTTGCTATCCTCAAAATGATAACACTGCAAGTTCGAACACCATCTATATATATACATTACATACATACTAGATACCTACTCATAATGATGAAAAAATAACAATTTGCATGTTAAAAATTACTTTATTCTTAAATCTATTACAAAACAGTGTTAAGCAGAAAACAACAAAAATGCTAAAAATAAATGTTATTTATTTATTTAAAACAGAACTTTAAAAAATAAATATATTTTTCACTGTTCACATAACGTGAAAAGGAATGTTCTAGATTATTTATGTAGTAGCTCCACCATTAAAATATTTAGTTAGTAAAAGCCAAAGTAGCTAATAAACATTTTTTTTATAAACATAAAAATAAAACAGAAAGAAAGCAATATAAATGCAGAACTTGACACACAATTGCAGAAATAAACAAGATGTGCAGCAAACTCCTTAATAAATATATATTGTTGTATTTCAATTATTATTACGTGATTCAGATGGATATCTAAGAAAGGCTATAAATATATCTCATTTAATGATATCAGAATCGTAATTCAAATAATGTTTTGACAACTTGGTATGATATTGATAAAGAAGTAACGAATTTGATTAATCTATAAATGTAAAATTAATCGTTAAATGTGTTTGCTAAAACAAAGCTAGAAAATTGCAAGTAAAAGAGATACTTTAATTATTTTACCGTAATATATATATCAACCAATAAGATGTTCAATAAAATAAAATTTGAAATATATTTATCCAATGTTTCTTATATCACACAGTGAAAATTTAACAATAATTGTACCGCAGTAGTGCTTTTGTGGATTTACATTTTATAAAAACAATTAGGTTAGGAAAACAAAAAGTTCTGAAAACCAATAACATTTTACTAAAATTGTAGGTTTTGATTTTGCTTCTGTTATTATACGGCTAGTGACTCTGTATTACTGAAAAATTAAGGTGAATTTGATATATATCTATGAAAACATAGCTGAAACCAGTGAGCAAATTTAAGAGAAATTTAACATAGTTAATCATATTATAGACATCTACAAAAAAATATTTCGAAAATTCCACCTTAAAGGGGGAAATAGGCAGTGAACTTATAGCATGCGAGTCGCGAATAAATCTAATTAATTAAAGCCGTTTAACATATTTTAGCTAAATTAGATAAGTTGGAGACATTTAATTGCAAAAAAAATGTTAAAGGGTATTATTCAATTAATCAAAGTGTTAACAATTATTATAAGCGCAATAATGTTGCCAGTATAAATAAAAACTACCATATTGTTATTTAACACAACTAAGGAACATCACATTTAATGTTACAACAATAAATATTTATAATAGAATAGTATAAAATCTATTTTAAAACCTTTTTCGTACAAAATTATTATTAAAAACAAACAATTTTGGCTAACACAAACTCACAATACTTTCCCATATAATTTGACATCACCTAGTACATATTTTAATATTTCTATATATTTTTTGTAGTTAATACTTATTTTTCCGATAGACTGAAATCAGTCAGTAAATTGATCACACATTTTAATCATATAATAACGCCCGATCATCTTAAATAATTTTCAGTTATTTCTAAATCCTTTCTTGTTAGTTTTTAGTTGAAACAAAAGACAGATATTTTTTTGCTTTATATTAATCTACATATTTTAAGGTAACACTCTTAAAATGTTTCATTTAAATATTTTAATTGTATAATTTTGCTATTATTATGAGACAAGAGGAAACTAAAAATAAGCTATAATTATTATTATATAAATTAGATGATGTAAAGCAGAATAATTCTTTTCTCTTTATAGTTGTTTGAGCATAGTCGTTTCATGTATATTTTTACTAAAAAAAATATTTACTAAACAATTATTTAAAACTGTCAGAAAACACTAGTGATTGATAAACTTACTGTAAACTTAAAAGCAGATTTGGCACAAATATCGAACACAGGAAGAACACTATTTACGAAATCAGTCATCCATTTAGCATTTTACACAATGAACCAAAATGTGATCCTGAATTTATGAAAAAAAATATCATCATAATATTAGCTCAAATACCGATTGCTTCCAAATTTTTCGAATCAAATATAACCCTTACGAACGATATTTTGGTTCATTACTGCTGAGTTCAACGACACAATTCACATTGAAACCTCAATTCTAGAAGTATCACCTTTATTTAACTTAATATTGATTTCCTTCTTTCCTCGCATATTAAAAATAAAATTTATTTTGCATTTTAAACTATTTTATCATAAAAGAATTTTCATATGTAACGAAAAACGTATTAGATATTATTAAAAATTACAATCGATATTGTTAAGAAAGTGAGTGTTTTCATATAATCGATTTGATGTTTAAAATATTTGGAAATATCTAAACTGATTTTAGCAAAAGGCAAAAGAAAAAGGAACTTTTTAAAATCTCTTTTGTAGTCTTATAATTCATCTTCTAAGTAAACCAACCTTTACTTTTTAAAATACTATAGACAATCTGATTAAATATCACACAATGACAATACAAATCTAGTTTGATGTCTATAGTTTTCATACATTAAGGCTCTAACAACTGCAAAAAATTGCACTTAAGCCATTTTAAGAGTATAATTATTTTCATTGCCTATTATAGAATAAAATATCTTTATATCTATATATAAAATATCTATATATCTTTACAGTACAAAAAATGCCAAATAGTATTTTTTGATGCTTTTATCTTTTAGCTTTCAAGGCATTTCTTATGCTTATACTAACTTTTTTTTTCCATATGTAAGAGTGTCATTAAATTGTAATTTGCTGGAAAGCTAACAAGACTTTTTTTGCAGTTATCCGAACCTTAGATAAGGATAATAACTGAACCGAATATTTTGTAATCATTGTAAAACAAAAAAGTTACCACCTTATGTAACAAAAATTATACCAAAATATAACAGATTTTCCAACGACTTTTGTTACAATACAATGACCGTTGTAAAAGGTAAAGAACGTTTCTAGGATTTTTCAATCTAAATTTCATTTGAAAACTGTTGTTTCACGGCAATCATAAAATTTTAAACATTGTACCCATTATATACCTATTCTTTTGTTTTTTGCACTTTCGCCTCCCCCTGCTCCTCCTCCTCCTCCTCTTCGTCTTCTTCAACCTCTTCTACTTCAATTTCCTCTTCAATTTCTTCTATCTCTATTTCTTCATCAACTTCTTCGAGTTCTTCATCAGAAACATCATCTTTCTGGATGGGACAATATTATTAACATTCGTGAGAAAGTAAAAAAAAGAAGATAAATAACACGAAGACATCTATGATACATGCGAATTTGCAGGCAACCATTTACCATTTTAAACGGGCAAGCGAGTCACCGGATGGAATATCATGGGTGAGCCTCGAACATCCGCTACACCAAGAGCTATACAATGCGATGCCAACCTTTTAAAAATGGGTACACTCGTTTCTTAAAGGTTTCTAAGTTGTTTCGATTTAAAAATATGGCCACAAATAACAGGTTTTTCAAAGATGCCGTAAATGCTAAGGCGTCTTCGGACCAAAGGTGTGCTACAAACCAAAAAGGTGAACCCCCTTGTGTTACTAGAAAAAAATATAAGACGTAAAACTAAAACACTTACCTCAGCAGCCGCTTGCGTCATGGCGCTGGCGGTAGTATAGTCATCTAACGTCGACTCTGAAATGTAAATATTTTTTGTGAAAACTTTATCAAAATAAGAAATATGTCGTTGCTAAGCCGATAACGCGCTGTTACCACGTAAGATAATGCTGTTTATGGCGTTAGAAAGTGAACACGGCTCTTCATACGAAACGACCGTGGCCTATAGACACCATAAATGTTTAAGGTGCGATGCGTCACTGTCCTGTGGTCGGGTTGGGCCTATTGCACAAATTTAGTGACTAGCCTACCCTCCGGACTGGCACATGATAGTCATAATGGCAGCAGGAATAGCTGAGGTGGTGGATCCATGCCCGAACAAGAAGCTGCACGTCGCTCTACCACCAATGGTCTAGTTGGTTATGACGTATTCAACCAAAGCTCGCTTCCGTCTTGCGTGGTAGAAAACCAAATGGTCTGTTCTATATCACTAATGATTATATCACAACCGAGTGATAGGGTCATATCCTTATACAACCCCCAAGTCTGTCTTGTTCTATAATACAAAATTCAAAATACAAAGATAAAGTTTTCGATAAAACTACAAACATACCCAGCATCCGAATTTAATAAACGATAGGAATAAATAAGATGTGTACACAATGATCACCCATTTAGGAAGTTGGAAGGTGTACTCCAGGGAGGTAGTTTTAGTCCTACTCTTTATTATTACCGTATAAAGAGCAAAAATAAGGATTCCATAAAAAACTGCATATAATATAAGCGTACTTTAACTATCATCTTACCAGGATCCCTCTCTGGTGTGTCCCGAGGCGCGTCTTGTATCAACGACAGAGTTATCTTTCCGCTTACCACCAACTGTAAAAATGACAATGATGATACAGAAAACTTGAATAAGTATTTCCTAAATAAGGAATTATTTGGACGAATCTGGACGCAATCATTTCAAGATAATAAATAATCTATATTCGCAAATTTACACATATTAACATCTTCATTACCAGGTTGTTTCAATTAAGGACATATCCACTTGAACTTGGTGGAAGAAAAGGAAATTTGTTATACATACAGTTATGTTGGGTTCTTCACTTCAGTATAATAAGAAAGTTTTGTCGGTGTTTAATGAAACATAATTTTAGTACCGATTGTGACAGTTTTTTCTTAGAAAGGTAAGTCATGATTTCGAGGTGGTCTCGTATTAATTTGATATCATGACCCGAGTGGATTTATTATTTTGACTTTTGACTTAATTATCAATTATATCTTCACCTCTATTGTGGGACGTTGATAAAATGTATGTATCACTAGTTCGAAATCTTTAGGCAAGTTTCGAAAAAAGAATTATCAAATCGCGACGTGGTAATGAAGTCACAGGAGTAGGTTTTATTATATAAATAAATTTGATTTCTTTGATTTTACGAAGCATACGTATTAACAAATAAGCTTGACTACTTTCACATAATATTTCACTGTTTTGGTGTTTTACAGCTGGTGCATAAATTAATTGAAGAAAATCTTACTGAAGGATTTTTCTTCAGCTCTGGACTATCCGTTCTGTTCTCAGCAAAATCAGAAACCAGAACGCGGGACTGCTGCGGAATCTCAGTTTCTAGGAATATTGACTTAACCTCTTCAGCTTCGTGCTACAAAGTAAAAAATATATTAAATATAAAAACAGTACATTAAAAATAAATGCGTTGTAAGCTTTTTAACATATGATAAAAGGTATCAAAAGGTTTTCGCTAAATATTCAATAGTAATAAAGTAGCACTTGAATTTTAAGATAGCGGTTTTACTTCGAATTCATTAAATGTTACTTATCTTATGATTTGTTACGGATTGAACATAGTTGCAATTACCAAACTATTTCTAAAATTTAAAAACACAGTCTGAATTTTAAAATATCATTTGTGCATACATTTTGTAAACTTCTGTTTAAAAAAAACATTATCGAAAATTTTGTCACCTGACTTTTACTGCTAAATAGACAAATGAATTTAAATTCATATAACACAAATAATTATTAACTAACGGAAATTATAAATGAACTGCAAAGTAGTGCATATTCTTTACTTATTCAAGCTAAGATGACAAAGTTTGTGATTAAAAATAAAATAATAAAAACAAATTAATGTATATATAAAAGAAGTTTCTGATTAGGAAGAAGGTCTGATTAAGTACATTAGTGTATTATATTGCAAAGGTATTAAATGAGACTACCATTCAATTAACAATTTTATTAAATCAATAAAAATTATAACAACAAATAACAAGTAAAATTGAGCATCCATACTCTATTTTTTAACAAACGAGTACCAAAAAATTTTACAGCATTGTTATTGGTCCACGTAATCAACATAAAGTTCATTTTAATTAATTAAAACGCGCCTTCATAAATTGAAAACGAAAACAAAGGCGTAGTGCCCGCCCCTCATATCATTACACCTTACTTTGTCAGTATTGAAAACATGCGAGGGACATACTCAGTACTCGTTTGTTAAAATAAACAGACTATTATTTAACATTATTATAACTAAATTAATAAGGGATATAATGTGATAAAAATTAAACATAAATTCTAAAAAAACAAGTACAAATAATTAAGAGCTACAAAAATACACTATTATGAAATGTAGCTTTAGGCATGCCAATAACGGACTTTAGTTAACATCTTTGACAGTCAGTCGCAGTCATTTCAAACAATAATGAGGAAAATGCACTAAAAGAATTAAAACAGTTTATAGGTTTGAAACTCTAAACATTCTCGTAATATAATTCGTAAATAATTAAGTGCATGCAATTTCTTTTGGAAACAATGCTATAAAAAGTAGCTTGTTTACCTTCATCATTATTTTAGTATTAAATATTTTTTTTAATAAATTACATCATTCTTCACGTTTGTAAATGAATATTCTCATCAATAAAGTAAATTAATATTCTCACAAATAAATTACATAATTCTTCACGTAAAACGACGCAAGCATATAATTTTTCGCATATATAAAATTAACAACAAAATATTAACCACGTCACGACAGGGAATGAGTATCATCATTAGGATTTATGAATTGTACATAATACAACTACTTTATTCAAACTTCTATTACATATCATAGAAGTTACTGAGTTGATTCAAAATTAGCGCTTTTTCAAATTATATTAAAATAAGTGAAGGTCCAGTGAAGGAATCTCACAGTGTCCACAGATTAATTTAGTTTGTACGTATAACCAACATTTTTAAAAATAACCCAAGCATTTCTAAAAAATGCATTTCTGTTTAACAGGTTCTAAGTCGTAAGTGGTTAATTTAAAATATAAGCCTATTTCAGGGATAAGCAGGATAATTAAACGGACCGTATTTCGCAAAGAAAATATACAACCCACAATTAGTACAAAACTTATGCTCGGGTACAGTTAACTAGTTCAAAAAAACGATACATAAATATAAAAATCGAATAAAAAACTTTTTGGAAATGAATTTAACATGCGCTAAGCTTATTTTATAACTAGCTGACGGACGACGTTGTTCTGCTACTTTTTTAAATGTGATTTTAGTAAAAAAAATTGGGGTCAGTCACCCTTATCACTTAGGGGTATGAAAAATAGATGTTGGCCGAATCTCAGACTCAATATGCTCGGAAAATTTTATGAGAATCGGTCAAGGCTTTATGAAGCTAACTTTGTGACACGGGAATTTTATATATAAGATTTTAATTCATATTTTGTGAGTTGACTCTCTACTGCGAAATATGGATCAGACAACATTAGGACATGTTAATAGTTTGTACTAACTACCGTCATACAAGGTTTGCACTATATGGACAGTGAAGTGGTAGGGCCTCACCGTTTTCTGAGGTGGTGACGTTGTTGGTGGTTGCGCTGGCTCTGCTCTGGGCCAGGTTCCACCATCCTCTGTGTGTGCCGTCACTTCCATGCCTATCACCTATAAAATAAAGTTTACTTATATTTAATTGACCTACCCGTTGACAACCTCCTTAATTCATATATTGCGATTAAGACTATTTTGGAGTCGGTATATTTAGACATTAACCTTAACATTGCTTACATATCTAATATCTATAATAATTGAATCTTAACACTCCTTAACGGACATCCTATTTAAATTTCAAGCGATTTAAGTCATTTAGGTACATGAAAATTACATATTTCCCGGATTTCCTTAGTATTTAATTTATACCACTTTAGAAGTATGATTTTTCAAACAAAAAGAGCATTTCAAATCAGTTCAGAAATTACGGAGAAACCGATTAACGAAAATAAATTATACAGGAGTCCAACATATAAAATCGATCGTGAAGAAATGAGCGTATTATGTATTTCCTCTTGACGCCAAATCTCACTATATGAGCTTGAGTAATGAGGCCACCGTTTTACCCAAGGTCCTCACATGATTTATTGAAGACTTATGGCTACTTATAAATCAATTCCGATTTTGTCAACTTTGATGCAAATTAGTGCAAATTTCTACTTGAACAATGGCAAAATGCTAACGCGAACGCCAAAACCTACAGAAAGAACAAGAAAGAGTTACATATTACTTTTAGATAATTTAGCTTCGTGTCAAGAGAAATTCTAAAATCGGTTTAATATCATTTGTTTATTAATTATAAGCCAAAAGTGTTTATTCTATATGATAATAATAGAGAAGCATACAAGTATTTTTCCCTTTTGTATTACAGTCAGCTCACTACCTACCACAGAGTACTTTTTATGCTTTTATCTAAAAGACTTTTAAGGTATTTAAGTCATCTTGCGCACACACAAACACAAACTGACAACATTTCTTTTACATCAAAGTTTAAAGATGGAAACTGAATGTGTGTATAAACTCAAACTAAAAAGATCAAACTGCTTATTCATATTAATACTTACTTTTACACTCTGACTATCCTTATCTTCTTCAACCACTTCATCTTTAATCAAATCTTCTTTTAACGCTTCTTCTAGAAGTTCTGGTGTGGATTCTTTTTGGTTTGTTAGTTCACATTTTTCTTTACTTATAAATTCGGTCGCAATTTTATTAATTGTTTGTTTTTCATTTATTTCTTCATTTAGGTTTGGATCTATCGTGATCTCATTTATAGTTTCTGGTTCAGTTTTTTCTGCATACAAAAATTCTTCCACATTTTTTTCTACTTTATCTAGTTTGTCCAAGTTTTTGTCATCTAACAGAGATTCAAATTCATTTTCGATATTGCTTTCTTCTTTAACAACTTCCCCAATTTCCGGTTCCTCAAGTTCTTCGATATTGCTTTCTTCTTTAACAATTTCTTCGATTTCTAGTTTCTCCAGTTCTTCGATATTGCTTTTTTCTTTACCAACTACTCTAATTTCTAGTTGCTCAAGTTCTTTATTCACATTCTCAAGTTCTGAATTTACATTAGCTCTTGACTTATTAACTGTATCGGAATCATCAACAACATCCATGATTTCGTTTGTTTTATTTTCAGCTATGTCTACTATTTCTTTTATTTCTTCATTAACTTGAGACAAAATTTCTTCAGGCTTTGTTTCTAACACCGGTTCTTCAGGTACTGGTGAAGGTTCCTTTTCTGTTTTTTCTTCAGAATTCCTATTTTTGGATTCATTATATTCACTAGTGACTATATGAACAGGGCCACTATTCAGGAGAATGGTACCATTTGTATATGGGCGAGTATTATCAGCCGTTTCCTGTAATCGAATTTTTTGAGTGTATTTCATTAAAATTATCTTTTACAGAAAAATAAAAGTTAAAAATAAAATACTACACTATGTACAGGTTTTTACAAAATAAAACTGTAAAACAACGGAATTTATACGTGCGATTATAGCTAAAAAGCTGATCAATAATATAATCTAAAACGCTCTAAAAGCCAAAATTAAAACAATTCGCTCTAGGCAAGTGTAACAACAATAATTATTGTAGTCCTAAACAAAAGAGGAAATAATAACCTAAAGAAAAAGTAATATTATGTTAAATATTGTTTTCATTTTTGATATGTTTTATTTTACTTAAGGCATAGTTAAAAATAGATGAAGGACCGGAATATTAGATAATGTAAAAGGTACAGGTAATACAAATTTTAAAGGTGATTACTTTGAAGTTGGCCTAAATATTCTTATGGAAAGGAATATTATTTAATACAATAATAATTATGCAAATAGGAAAGTTAAATCGTTATTATACGTGGCGAGGTAGGTACAAATCAGCAAACGAAGGAAAAATATATAGATATCGAGATTTAAATTAATGTTAATGAAAAAATAAAATATTACATGCTAGAGAGAAAAGTGGTATAAAATGTGTTCAGAATTTTTGTTTTGAACTAAATCAGCTAAAGAAGATAAGTAAGAGATGAAGATCCCGCAATTACAATATACTTAGTAATCTTTTAGAATTGAACAGAACCTTCACCTTACAAGAGACACTTGTGACGAGTCTATACATTACTAAAACTTCTTAATACTTATATATATTTATTGTATTCGTGTGTTTGTCCTAACCGACTGGAGCGATTTTGATTAATTTTTATGTGTGTTCAAGTGGATTCTAGAATGGTTTAGATTCACAATTTGGTCAACTGGAAAATGTTTTTTTTAATTATTTTTTTATTTGTAAGTAGTCGTTGAATTCGGAATGTTTTACATTGGATCCGGCAGACTGCGCTACTATCGGAGCCACAAATATTATAAAGTAGCTGTTACTGTCAAGCCATACGAAGTTTGCTGGGTCAGCTAGTATATATAGATGTTTTTTTTTTAAATGAACGAAAAATATTTTAATTAGTTATTTTTTCGACAAAACTTTGAACAAATAAATTAATATTTTTTAGTTACTTTTTGTTTTTTTTAGTTACCTAGATAACGTAACTGTACTAAATTATCCTATCACATAGATATTGAACGAAATGCGAAGAACATTCGATATTTAAATTCTGAATTAAGTATAGAATTTTATTTCGTAATACAGGTACAAAATCATGCATGATTGTTAATATTACGATCAATAACAGAAAAACTTCTCGATGAAGTGTAACATTTATAAATATTTAGATGAGTATAGTTAAATTTTTAATGGGTGTTTACTATATGGTTTATGAAAATATGAATGTAGGAAATGAAAAAAAAACACATCTAACATCAGCAAAAGAATTTTAGAATGGAGAATATAAGAAAATGAAATTGCGAGACAAAAATGGATCATTTCCACGTCATGCAAAGACCTGTCGTTGCTGGTTTTGTACGTAGCTCGCCTCCATCTGCTGTTGGACCTCCGCTACCAGACCAGATATGGCCGTGACAACTGTCGGCCGACAAAACATTAATTAGTTCATCACATTCTTTTACATATAACGAACAAACAGACGGTTCTCCTGGTGGTTGACTGTCGCCTATGATATGCTACTGGAGAATTGTAACTGGGTTGTCGGGCCTAGTATTGCCAACTCTACCTTAATTCTGAATCAACCCTTTAGAATGAAATACAAAAGTTTCAGACAGCAAAATTTGAGGGAACTTTAGATAATTTTTAAATGCTTCCTAGGTTTAGTTTTGTTTATTTTTATGTTACACGTTTTCATTTTAAGTAGCCATCTTTGCCATTGAGGCATTTACGTTTAAAGATTTGAAAAATTATGATGAACAAAATTCGAATTTTTAAAATTTAGAATAACTAATTATAAACGTATAAATCAGTAATGATGAGTTTGCAGTGCCCAAAATAGCTTCAAGTCGAGTTCATTCGATCGTCATGTATATTGGACAAAGGCCAAAATCTTAGCATTCATGTCAATAATGTAAGATATTGTTGCAAAATTATCTTACAAGTTTGATGCTTTAATTAAAAAAAATATACAAGACGATAAAAATTAGAAAACTGATAAAAACAGCTGTTTTAATCAAATAAAATTAAAATGTTGATATTACAAAACGCATAATAAGGCAAGTTGTGAAATATACCTAAAACAATAAAACAAAAATAAGATATTGTAAGAAAAACAGCATTACATAGATTTTTACAAAACAATAATATATTTTTCCAACAAAAATATATTTTAACAAAAAAATTAAGTCGTAAAAGATGTATGTAACAAGATAAACACATAAATATATTTTTTGAGATATAATTAAGCCTCAAAGAATTATTTACATACACAGGAGCATACGCACGTCTTGATGTACTGACAATAAAATTAGCATTTATGTAGGTATAAGAACCAATAATAGTAGTTGGTTCTTGTAGATAAATGCAACTTTCATACTAGAATCCGTAGATTTTAACAACATTCAGTTATTGTTATTTGTTAATATATTACTGCCCCTAAAATGGGAATTAATAGTATCAGGCAATTTGTAGCTTATGTATCGAAGCTACATTTTAGAAACCACGGTTAGATCTTAATCGTATACCCAAAATTTGAAGATCTTACAAATATTAACTTGCCAGAAAAAAACAATAGGTGAAGATCTAATATACATATAAAACAAAATAGTAATATAAAACCAGCAAACTCTAAATCTAAAATTGTAACCGGACATCCACGGACCGCTCAAGCAGCTAAAACAAAAGAACGGAGTGATAGCCCGGTGAAGTTGTAAAAACCTCGCGGTTAGCAACAAATTAGCCATTCAAAAAAAAGAAGAACGGAGAGGTACTTAAGATTTGCTTAAGTCGTTCGATCGATTACGGAACTGCTCGAGCGATCCGTGTTTCATCAAAGAAAACGATATTTCAATATATCTCCAATACGGCTATATAGACCTGCTTGAAACGTTCCGTGAACCCCAGCCTACCTAAACGTAAATTGGATGCACAAAAAGCCTGAAGGCAGAATTTTTTATGCGGAAAACTTAATCAAGATTGACAAGACGAATACGAATAATTTTGTTTTGAGTTTTGTAGTTTTTTTAATAAAAAAACGACGGGTTCCACTCCAAGAGAACCGGGAGTGAAAACTTGAATATTAACGATATGCATTTTTGATATTTTGGAATGGTTAGGGAATAATTTTGCACGAATTGCTTTAATTATACTAATACTAAAGTACTATCATTTATGTGGTAGAATACAATATTCATTTATTGCGCTATCGTACACAAACATGACAACACGAACATTCGCGCAAGCGCCCTGCGCCGTCTTACAAATATTTGTCTTACAAATCAGGTCACGTGTACTGACGCGAGTTTAGAAGATTTTACCCATTCCAAAAAAAGTGCGCAAGGCCGCTAAAGAAGTTTTCACTTCAAAAAATTCAAGACGCATTAGAATCCGCTTTACGAAGGCCAACGATTTCCACAACTTCGACATCGTGTTTATTATCGAGACGGAGATATTTGGTAGAAAATTTTTAGAAAGCTTTCAACAAATCACAAGATAAGAACATGAAGGTTCAGGGTGGAGACAAAGCGTAATTTTTTAAAATTAAAACTTTTTTAAAATATAAAATGAAAAAAATAAAGTTATACTCGCCGCGGCGTGGAGCAAACAAACCTTTTCTATTAAACCAAATACAGCATTAATTCTTTGACTCATTTTAAGCAACTCGCAGCTCAAAAAATAAGCACGCTTGGTGCCACCCTTATTAAAAAAGACGTTAGTTTAGTACGCAACATACTTAAATAATTTAGTTTTAATACTCAATGCCAATTGATTCATTTCAAAATTATTTTGACGCCATCTTTGTGCCAATTCTATTTTCCAACCGACGAATATTGGTTACTCCAATTTAAAATTTTCAGATCTAAAACATTTGGTTATTTAACCAAATTTAGCTGTGTCTTAAGTTAGGACTAAATTCTGCCTCCAAGCCTAATATCTACGGTAACCATGCCGCAAGCTTAATTTATCAAAACACCTAGGAACACCTCATCAATACAAGCGTTGAGCTGCGCCATTCTTCCTTTTATCGGCAATAAAACTTAAAAGTGTAAGGAAGAATTTTGTCACATATACGATTCGATAATAATAAGGCATTTGACAAGCGAACGTATTTTTAAATCATTAATGAGTTTTTCTTATCATTTACATTTTGAACAGTTATGGTATATGGTATGCTATATCGTAGTCGTCAAATGAATATCTGCTATGTGCACTTTTTGGAGATTTCAGCATTTTGACTTGTAAGGTTTGTTTACGTACCAAGCTTTCATCTATACTAATATTATAAAGAGGAAACCTTTGTATTTTTGTATGTTTTTATTGAATAGGCTCAAAAACTACTAGACCTATTTCAACATTTCTTTTACCATTACTTAGAGGGATTCTTCCGAATCCGTATAGGCTATGTTTTATCCCGAAAAATAGACAGGTTTTTTCGTAGTAGTGAAAATTGTGGAGTAAGTCAACGAAAAAACTGCCGTACGTTAACGATTCTCGCGAACGCTGCCTAAATGGTTAGAGATGTATGGTTGACTTCTATAGAAAAGTTGTAGAACTCAAAAAAAAGTCTGCGATATTATAAGCCAAACATTTATATTTTAGCCATTATAACCACTTTTCCATAGAATGAAAGTAATTAAAATTATTAGCCATGTTTATTGATCATATTATCGTCAAATACCAATCCTTATCCAAATAAACTATTTATTGAGCAAGATTGTTTCAATAGCTATAAATTACTTTTTATTTTATTCCAACCGGACAATTCAATCAAAAGATATTACGAATTTAAAATTGTAATTGGTATTAAAATGAATGATGGCCGCCGGCCGATATGTGTTGCACGACTCGCACGGCGAAACCGTAGGGGAGGGGGGTGCACATCTAAGAAGCAGGGCTCTCTACGCAGCAGATGCGACCAAATCTTGTTTGACCAAAGGTTGATCTATGAATCTAACATTAATTATGTATCGTTGTGGCTATGATTAGTATCAGAATCAAATGCGTAATAAAATAGAACCTAGATGTTAAGACTGTCGAAAGCGTTTATTTTAGATTGAAGAATGATTTAGTTTGGAAGAATGGATCTCAGTCTACAATTAGCAAAGTTTCAAAAAGTTTGTTATTTTTAAGCGACTCCTAAAAGGATTCAAACTCAATTCAACTGTACGTTTTTTTTTTTTATATTGTTACGCGATGACTCTGCCAACAGCCTACTGATTTTAATGGTTCTTTTTTTTTAGAAAGATTTTCTATTTTTCAAAAAAAGAACTATCAAACGCGACGTGGCAAACAATGAAATAGTTGGAGTCGGTTTCTGCAGTTTTACTGCACTTTCGAGAGAGTAGTGATTGGATGTTTGAAACTAGGGGATTTGTGACGTATTGAAGTGATTTACTGATCAGTGATGATTGTATGATTGCCAACAATAATATCGAATCGTATGTGCAACCGTCAGCCAGTTCAACAAGTACCACGTTCCGTTGCGCTAGCTGGCCGACGATCCTTTCCATAGTTCGCTCAGTCTCCTCGAGACGAGCTCGAAGGGCTGCTATCTCTGCATCCCCTGAACATTGCATTACCTTTTTCACTACTACAGTCTATGTGACAAGTAGCTCCTACATTGCGCCAGCAAAGTTTGTATAGTTACAATTTCGATTGGTGCTCAATTAACGGCCCGTATTAATAACCTATCTGAGATAAGAGGTCGTGTGATTTTAAATCAGTTGCCAAGTAACCGCTGCTATTTTTCAATAATCAACAAAAATTTATTTGCAACAAAACTCTAGAATGCATATCTTTATCTGGAGATAGGTTATTAATATATGCCTTAAGATAGGCCTTAAGTCACCTACTGAGTAACTTTTTTTAACGTAGCGTTTAAGACAGCGATTATTCAAAGATGTAGATTTACGATTACTTTCTTTTAAATAGAGTATTTAGATAGTTAATTTTAATAAATCGTATCGCTTCTAATTAAATCAACACAAAAACAAATTAAAATAATTCAACGCGACGAAAATTACTTGAAATATACTGCGAGATGAAAACTGTTCGAAGAGCTGGTTTTTTGACGTTTGCTGACCAGATTGAATGAGTTCACACTCTCATTCAGTAGAATAAGACCGAATAATAAAATCTTAAAAACTATGTAAAAAAAAATTGAATCAGAAGACGAAATGCGATCACGCAAGTACGTTAGTATAATTTTCATGTTACGTAATTAGCAACTATGGTACAAACATCGCGAATTTTTGCCATCGCTCGGCTATTGCAGGTTACATTTATCGAGTCTCGCTTTAGCTGTCATCTTCTATACGTAATTGCTACTCACATCTAAAGAAAGTAATACTATATTTTTATACATATACTATGTACTTACTTGTGTCAGCTTCCTTATGTCCTGAATGCATTAACGACAAATATATTACGTTTATAAATTTTCAAGAAAGAAAAAATTCCAAAAAAGAAAGTTTGTGGCGAAATGTTTGATTCATTTCTTTACCGTTTATGCGGGTAGTCTAAAATACGTAAAGTAACTGTTTAAAAATATAACGTCTTCAAGAGCCGGGTTTTTAAAGTTAAGGAATAGTTAATAAATCTGAACCGAATTTTAAGAAACCTTTAAACAAACTACAACAACAAGGACTATTTTGAAGTACAAGAACAAGGATTGATTTTATTATTATTAGTAAGGTAGAATATTCACATGAAAGAGGATTATATGTACTACATCCTAGGACATTTGAATATTGTAGAAAAATAAGATCCTCAATGGCGGCAATTTTGTTACGCACTTGGTAATAGATTTAGAATTTGGTAGAAGATTTATAAGCTATCGCTATCTTCTTCAAACGATAGTAAAGGAAAATACAACACGTTCAGTGCAAACAGATTAGTTTTAACATGATATTTCTACAGACCTTTAATCTATTTTTGGAATTGATTAAAAACGTCACGAGTCGACATGTCCGGACCAATCTAAAATATTCCATCTCTTTTCTTTTTGTTTCGATGGAAAAAGATAGCAAACACCTAAAATAAGATTAGTTGGTACACAGCAGAATTACCACAAATATCTCAGCTCACGAATCGATTATTTTTATACTCATAATATTATATAGCATCAGAAAGCAAACAAACATACGGTCTGATGTTACGTCACTTTAACATTTGGTCAAATTTACCTCTTTCACCCTCCAAACCGGAAAAAAACTATGGCGAAAGGTACAAAATATTTGGTACAAAAGATGCGTCCTTACCAATTTTGTCAGGCGTAGATCTGGAGTCATCTCTGAAGACTCGCCTCCTGAACTGAGGGTCTGGTGGCACTGGATCGTAGGGCGATGAGCCCGTGCGCTTGAATAGAATCTGAAACATTTATATGATGTTACTTCAATCATCTTCGCTTAAACTGACTGAGGGTACCAATCGGTACCTGTATCTGTTGGTACTAAGTAGACAGCAACTTTTCAAAATGGGAAATAGTTACATCCAAATAAAATAAAATCCAAGCAAATCATTTTTCAAAAATAAGGAAGATCTGTTCGATATGAAACAAACACAATCGAAAATGAATGTATTCGTGTCTAAGACAGTTAAAAAATATATAATAAAGATCAGATATCTCAACACTTTAATGTTCGGAAATTGTGTTGATTGTAATCAAGGCTTTAAGTACCGGAACTTTTGGGAACCAGAAGCAATGGCCAAGAGAAATATGATACCAAAAGCGTTGCCTATACTATTAGTATCGGTACCAGACTTAATATTGGTACTATTGGTTAAAGGATTTATACCGGTACTGCGTCAATATTGCCGGCATCAGAAAATATATTACGTAACCTATTTTCTTTAATAAACGATATATCCGTTCCTACTTGACAGATTTAAACAATACCGATGCCTAAAAATATTAGCTACGCTGCACTTGTTTTTAAAGGGTTCCTTTATTAGGTAAAGATATTTATCGGTATTAGTACAGGTATTTGCTAGGTATCGGTATCAGGATGGTACCAGTATACGAAGAACAGGTACTTTGAAAACGGCATCCAGGTATCGAAGTGGGACAGTACCGGTATAGAACCTGTAATTTTGGTATCGGTCCCAAGCCATGATTGTATTTAATTTAGATAAAAATGGTTACACGAATACCATATTACTACGTCCTGCAATAGTTAGAAAACAAAACATTTTTAACTCCCAGCAAATCCAATAAAATAGGTGTTCCCTTTTTGTAATGCTGTATTTTGATAAGTAACCTCACTTTCTTCACTACCTAGCCCTGGAAACGGTGGTATTTCACGGTATACAGGGTTAAACCTATATTTTTGTTAAAAAAATCTAATACACTTTATTTTTTTTTCATAAATACTAAATAAAATATTTCCATAACTTTACTTACATTATTATTTTAATTATAATTATAATTTTACTTACAATTTAACGCATCCATTTGAATAAAGCCTGTTCAATAATTTTCTTTGTCGAAAATGTTAATGTTATTCGTTGTGTATTACGTGTAATTGCAGTGTGTGATATTTTAGCAATAAGTGTATAACAAAATTACCTTGCTTAGAGTGTAGACGAAGAAGACGATGATACATATGGTGTATATGGGCATCACAAAGCCCATGGAAGACTTGGGTGCCGGCACGGGGCCACCGGGCGAGCCCAGGGGCGGCCTCATACCGGGAATTGGTGGGGGCTGTCAACAAAAACATTTATTTAGTAACAATATTCTACAGACATACTTTTCATTGTCGGTGCTTGGTGAAACTCTATTGAATATATACTGAAAGCAATTCGATTTTGTTTATGATAACATATTTGAAGTTTTTCTACACTTTATCTTTAATTGATCGCCTTTAAGGTTTAACAGTCCAGCGTCGGAATTGACTTCTTATGGTAACGAGTTCGACCCTCGGGTAAGAAAAAAAAAATGATGTTGCCCGGGTTTGGATATATGTGCCCGGTTGGCGAAAGGATTGCCACCTATCACATTGTGGGATTTAGTGTCTTCGGCTAGTCCTGGGTGCTCTGGTTGTGCCTATGCCTACTTCGGTTATATGGGCGTGATAATACTTTTTTTTTACTTTTTTATGGAAAATATATCTTATTTTAGATTAAAGTTATAGTTGCTTCTATTTGATTAGCTTAAATCCAATTGATTGAAAAACAATCGAGTTAGATCCTTGACCTTGTCAAGTTAAAAGCCTAGTTTGAATTAGTTAATAGTTTTTAGTAATGCGGCAACCAATAGGCAAACTAAAAATCGAATTCAAACAATACGAGTATTTTAAAACGCAGCACGTGATCTTCTCCGATTATTTTTCTGAAAGTTGCTCAATGTACAGATACATCTCCTTTATGAACTAAATTTGTTTAGTAGACTTTCACACACAAATCTAATTTTGTCTGTGTGTAGTGACTGACGAAACTGCGCTAACCTCTTTACTATTTACCGAGCAAACATCAATATAAAATGTCTTTGTATTAAGCAGGTTACACATAGCATGTTGACTTTCGCATCAAAATTACACACTTTTAATTTTGGGATTATTGTATATTGTTAAACTTCTGTGTAATTTACTTAACTAAAAGCCATATCATGTCAGCATTCGAATCCGTCAATCCGTTCGAAATTTATGACGCCACAGACAGACATGTCAAACTTATAGCATACTTCCTGTTCCGTCGGGTATTGAAAATTGAATGTTATACTTAACTAGTGGCCCTCCCCGGCTTCGCACGGTTATGAAATATACATATAAAGCTTTCTCTTCAATCACTTTATCTATTCGAAAACCGCATCAAAACCCGATGGGTAGTTTTAAAGATTTAAGCATTCAAAGGGACTTAGGGACAGAGGAAGCGACTTTGTTTTATACTATGTGTTATACTAATGCATAAATTTTCAAGTGCCTACCTCGAGTTTCATGTTTATGTAAAAATAACTATAACTCAAGAAGCACAAAAAAAATCTAGGTAAGATTTAAATAAACCACGTCGGACTCATAACCAACCTCTTGAAGAAAGCATTAACAAATCACGTCGTAGTAGTAAAAATGGTTTCGGTCTTTACAGTTTTACTTTGCTTAAATTATGGTTGCCGTTCTCTGCGATCATAACCAACAGTGTATACTCGGTCCTATTACGATTCGTAATGAAATCTCGAGGTCTTACGACTAGATACAAAAGATCGTAAAAGTACCTACTAAGGTGTGTCAGTGTTTTACAAGATTTTTGGATGAGAGTATCGCAAATTGAAAAGGACAGTTTACCTGATTGTAAGAAATAAACGCCGCTTATAGGTACGTCGAGTCTTAGTAGTGCGTCGTCTACTAAAAGTTAGGCTTTTTACAAGTTTATCTGTTTTTATCACTGTCCTATGCCGGTTTGGAGGACAGGGTTGCCACTTGCTGGTAAGTTCACTGTCACAAAGGTTAAACAGACCAAACTCAAGTTGGCAACGCAGTTTCAACATCTCCATGGGTACGTAGCTAACGTAATTTAACGTGTTAAAAATCATTTCTCATTTCTTCATCACAATCATGAAAAAAAATTAAAATAAAAACGCAAACAAAACTCTAATTTAAAACTTACTTGTTTCATCTTAATAAAAAATAAAGGCAAGATCAGAAGAACTCCACTCAATAATATAAAGAATGAAAAACACTTTTTATTTTATTACTTAAATTATCTGCCTGGAATAGACAAATCGGAGTGTAATCGCGGCTGATAGACGATGTGCCGGGGACCGGACTGATTTATACACCAACATTTACGACAACGCGGTTCTATGGTTTCCTGTTTATACTAAGGAAGGGTACACCCCAGACGGGCGACTAAATTGCGTATCAAATGTACGGAACATTTTAAATATGTTTTTTGAGAATAAAGAGGAAACCTTTTGGGTTTTTTTGTAAGAGGTCAGCAAACAAGCACACGGCTTTTCTGATGGTGGAACAAACATGGAGTATAGACACAGTAATGTTACAGGTGCGTCTCTGTCCCAAGGCCTGGATGGAATGCCTATTGTGCAAGTCTACTTTCCGGGACAGAATATGAAAGAATAATTATGGCGACAGAAATAGGTAAGCCGGGTAAGTCAGCAGCTTGCACAGCCCTCTACCACCAGCGGTCTTGTTCTTACTGACCTATATTTTAATCAGTACTAGCATCTTGCGAGCTGCCTCGCAAAGAGGCAGGTAGTCTATTCTACCCAGTGGACCCCGGGACCAACACGGGGAAAACTTCTAACTTAAGATACCGAATATAATTAACTGGATCTTGTGGTCTCCCCTGTCTTCAGTATAGAATAATCTAACCCTCTTCTTACTTCCACCTCAGCCTCGTCTAAAATAAGCCAGCAGTGGAGGCAATCCTATCAATGATTGAACAAACTTTAAGTTACAGTTATCATATTTCTAAGCGACATTCTTGCCGGTGTTTAATCTATACTTCAGAAAATGTTGGTTAAAATCGACACAAGTTTTCCGAACTAATCTTACATGTCTAAAATTTAGTATTTTTCATTTAAAGACTTGCACCATAAGCCTTCTATCCTGGCCCAAGGACAGCGACGCACCTGTGTCATTTATGGTGTCTATAGGGCACGGTGGTCTGTTACCATCAGGAAACTCATGTGCTTGTTCGCTGTACTATCACTAAAGATTAAGGGCTAATTTTACTGATCATAGAGAAAACTGAGATTAGTAAAACTACGCTCAGTGTAAAAGAGTTCAATTATCAGTTGTAATCCCGTGCATAAGCTCTTGCAAGTACTCTTTTGAAATTGGAAATATTCTTATCCCTTTCTCCTGAGAATCTACTTACCGCGTAAAATAGTTTAGTAATAAAATATTTACAATACATTATTAATATATTATATTTACATTTCCAAAATTTCATTGACAATAAAATTGAAACGAATAACACTCTTGACAATTGACTAAATGCGTTTTTCCGTAGATCGCGTTTAAAATCGACGGTGAACTAACAGCCTAAGTTGTTACCAAAGATGAAAATGTACAAGGCTCAGGTTTTATATTTTTTTTGTAGATGGTAAAATTTGTGATAAAAGTCGTGCGTTTACGTGCAACCTAAACAACTCTTTAAATAAACTCCTACAAAAATCGGATACTAATAAAAGATATTTTTAATTCTGATGTAAATTTTTTTGCTGTCTTCGGCCAATACACATCTCCAATGTATGTAATGTGTATGCCAGTAGTAGTGCACATTTAGGGTTGTCAACTCTCAAAAGAACTAATAGGGTTTAACAAATTCGGGGCAGGTATTGAGTTTCGAAAAAAAAACTTATGTATCATTACTATCATTTTTTACTTTTAAATTTATCATACTGTCCAGCAACATCAAGTATTTGTCGAGAGCGTAATAGAGCCATCGACAAAGGGGGAAGCAGAGCGGAGTGCAAAGCGTTTCATTTTATTTTAGAAAAAACCGAAGATCCCGGGAATTCGAGAGGTAAACCATTACTATCGGAGCCTCCCAGGCATTCCGGAAGGGTTGGAAACCTTATGCACACTGTATCAGCAACAAAAAAGCAAATTGGCAAATTGCTATTGTTACCATCAGTCAAAGATGTTCACAAGTAACTTTTGAACGTCTGCCAAGCGCTAGTAACGTCAAACAACTAAACACAAAAGACATCGCAGTGTTCGAGATTAAAGTGTCACCAATAGTAACAAATGATTGGGCGAGAGATCGATTAATTAACGCTTTCAGTTATCATTGAATGATGGAACTGGTTCGGTATAATCACTAATTTTCAATCTTTAGTGTTTTTTTTCTCTATCAACTATCCTTTTGTTAGAGATAAGCTCGTCTTTTGTACCGAGTTTATTCTTCGTTTTTTATCACTTTTATGAGTACAATAAAGTGTAAAATAAAAGAATAAATTGCGATCCTCTGAGAGTACACAAAATTGTATGAAGGAACATTTCTTTTCTTGGGATAAAACAGAGAACAAGCACAGAACTTTCCGTGATGGTAAGAGATAACCGTGGCCTAACAGACGCACTCAGAGTCGTCAATTACATTTTAATCACTCATTAAGTTGAAATTTTTTATACCAAATTCTTACTTACTCATAAAAAATATATATATTATCGGCTGTGATCAAGCGGTCCGGCGTCGGACTTGGGTTCTTGAAGTTCCGGGTTCGATCCCCGGGTCGGGTAACAAAAAAATTAGAAAATGTATATTTCATTTTTCTAATAAAAATAATGTTGCCTGGGATTGGATATGTTGGCGATAGGCTTACGATCAATCTGTGGGCTAATCGTGAGCAACCTTGTTGTGGGCCCTGGCTTCGGGGATATGGGTGTGAAGGTACTGCAAAATTAAATGTTATTTGAGGTCTCTGAGTGCGGCAGATACCTTAGGATTAAAGGTGGGTCTCTATCCTTTGGTAAGGAGGGCCTAACGTACAACTCTACCAGCTAACCAACTTTCGGACCGGAACACTCCAGTCCCAGACACTGTCTCTATGACGACAGGAACAGATAGAGCAAGGTATCCTTATCCAGGTAAGTTGCTGTACAGCACTCGATCGCCAGTAACAATTAACCACACCGCAAAGTTATCTAAAATCGAATCGACGAGTGACACGTGACATATTTATTAGAAATTGTATTAAGATCTGCTGATTAGAATCGAATGTGTTATCTATCTATAAATGATGCAAAAACGGATCGAAACGTAAGCAAAGGCGCGCTTAGCTTTAAATTTGTTTGAAACAAGCCCTTCGAGAACTTCCGTTTGAACTTTGGTTTGAACAAAAATATGTACCTTATCCGCCATTTCGTTATGGCCGCCATTTTGGGTTTACAAAAAATATTGATTAACTGCTGCATTGCCGTCGGACGGAACTCAGGTGTATTTGATATTTTAACTATTAGGTCAAGTTAACTCATTCAAAATTAAGATTTGTCCCTCACAGTCAAACTAATAAAAAAACAAGTTAAAGAAAACGAAGGAAAAAAACGAAGGTTTCATTAAGTAAGATTGTTATACAAATGTAAGTAGACGAACGACAAGATCAACATCCAAAAATAATGGCAGTGACATCATTCGCGCAACACAACAGAGTGGTACGAGATATGAGCGGTAACGACAAGTTTCTATCTTCTTCAATTTCTATAAATAAATTTACACACAAATCTTCACGCCATGCGCCTTACGTAGTAGGCAGATGATGTCAAGTGTCAACCCAATCATTGCAGATAGTAGGGGAGCCGGCGATGCCAAATGTGTATTAACTCCAGCGTCATTGGGACCCATTCGATTTAGTCAATTAAATAGTTGAGTTTTTTTTGTATGCTTTATTGTTGCTAGCCTTCTGTCCTTAACTTTACAGGACTTTGTTGAAAATAAAGAAAGGTCATGTGAGCTTTATCTGTTTAGCGGTTCGGTGAGCGTCGAGAAGTTAAAAGAACAATTACAGTCACTTTATCATAGGCGAGCTGTTAAATATTTATAGTGTATAATATGACTTATATGTCTCCGATGACAGAAATATGTATATCAGACAGTTTGCCGTAATGAACAATAAACATAGATGACTCGATCTTTGACAGTTTCTGAAGTCTCGTTCAAATCATCAGAAAATTTGAACATGCACTTATTGGCTTGAAATAAACCCACCGCACTGTAATCTGACTTGCTCGAGTATATTTCAAAACCAAAAAAAAAAACAGACGACCCTACCTGGGCGCCTCTATG